>JAXIVJ010001941.1:115000-122206 GCA_036785665.1 Chirona hameri | reverse complement strand
TAGCAATAGGCCGCACGCATACCCGCGAGCAAGGCGCGCACAACAGTCTGGCGGAACATGCCGAGCTCGTCATAGGCGACAAAAAGGCGGCGCAAAAGGTCAGCCCACAGGTAGCCCTGCCGAAGACCTGAACGCGTGTTTTGTGTCTGTGGGTCCCCGAGTTGCGGCAGAAATAGCCGCTGGTGCGCGGCCCCGGCCCCTGGCCTGGCGCCTTTCCCCGCGATGTCGGTGCCTGCACATTATTCTTACCCCTATTGACCTAGTCACCACTTATACTCGAACCATCCGCCACCATGCGTAACTCTCCAGCACCGGGCTGCGGACGGATCTTGTATCCGAGTCATCAAAGCCGTCCTCCCAGCTATCGGTTGAATCATCCCTTCACATCGTCAACTCCTCCACTTACCGCTGGCCGAATTCCCCCGACTCCTGGAAACATTCCATCATTGCACCCGATCCACCAAGTCTGGCGACCCATCTGACCCATCAAACTTCCGTGCCAATCTCAATCATACCATGTCATCTCCAAAGTGGTAGAGCGGTGTGGTGCAGAAGCAGCTCTACTCATACCCTTTCCGACAATTCATCTCCTCTCTCCTTCCCAGCACGGTTTCCCGACCCCATCACACTCCACAGAACACCGCGCTACTGTCCATCACCGATCGCATGCTTTCCGCCACGCGATAGCGGGGGAATATCACTACTTTGCCTAACTCGACCCTATGTTAAGCCTTTTGACGTCATCGACCACGACCTACCCTGAACAAATTGCAAGCAGCATGAGCGACAACCACATGGTCCATTCTTACCTCCACGGACACAACCCAAAGCGTGTCATCAGGCGGCCCCGTGACCTCTCGAACACTGACGCTAACACCATGGGCGTTTTGCAGGGGTCGGCCCTGGGGCCTTTGTTGTTCAGGCATCTTGCTAACGACATGGGCGTCGCTTTCCATCGGAGGGCGGCGTGGTTGCAGTACGCGGACGGATACCCAGGTGCTTATCACACCTGGCAAAAGGGGCAGACCCTACAGCGCACTCACATCTCCCGCTTGGTTGCTAACTCTCGTCACACTGGATTCTTGGTTCGCCGCGAAACGGCCTCGAAGTAGGAAACACGGCAAGAAACTCCTTCAGCTCATCGCTTTCTGGTAGCCGCCAAAATTTGCCGCGCTCTCTGCCAAATTTTCGGTCAATTTCCGTGTGACGCAGCCCCCTCCAACCCGTAGAAGAAGTCAAAAATCTGGGGCAAACACTTTTTGATCAAACACATGTCGGGGACCGCTCATGTGGTCACCACGTCAGCCGCAGCTGCATAGGGCATCTTGGCCCGGGCCTCCTCCCTATGGCGCGCCAACCACTCTTAACCTGATGGCATCATCACTGCACACTGGTCACTCGGCCTGGTCCTCCCGCACGTCATGATACCTGCATATCCTGTATACGGCAATGGCACCCAGAAGAACCTGGGGACAAAAATTCCAAAAGATCTTAACCTAGTGCTGCTCGCACCATTTTCCCGGGACCGTCGCAAATTTGATCACGTGTCCGACCTGCGGGAAGGGCTAGGGCTGGCTGACTGCCCACCAAACTCGCTGACGCGGGCCACGCTCACTGCATGGCACACAAAATCATGGCGAATGGCGAACCGGACGTGCTCGCAGGCGCCTTCCGCACAAACACAGTCTGTGTCCGCGCCAGATCCACCAAGGCAGGACCAGCCGTTGCACGTCCCCCACTTCCAGCCAAACTGAGGCCCGGTAAAGCGGAGGTTCTGCTCCTCCTGCAGGGGGGCACCCGCCCTGTACACGGACTCCCACCTGACATCTCTGCAGCTGGGGCCGCCAGCTTTCCACGCGCCGGGGGAAACCGACAAACCTCGGGTCCCGCTACTACGGACGACGAAACCCACAAGACGTACTGATCTCAGTTGACCCGTGTGTGTGTGACATATGATTGAAATTGTTTGGTGGTTTTAGGATTTAGGCTGTGCCGACTGTGCTGCCTCTCTCTTTCACTGCATGTCTTCTTACTTACTCCCCCACCTCGACCCGGGGCTTAATAGCCACGCCCAACTTGTGGATGCCCCGTGAGAAGTAAATACATACATACATACAAGTACCCCTCATGACGTCCTTTTTTTAATGCGTTTTTTGGCTTTTACTGACCAGATACAGACAAATAAATGCCCACCACTGGTATTTCGAAGACTACAAATCTAGTCTAGAACCATGCAATGTTTATTTAGATTAATCAAAATTCAAATTGTGACCCTTATTGTGACCTGACCGTTGACCTGAGGACGATTATATGGTGTCAGGGCTGTGCAAATGGCTGCTTCTATCGAAATTATACGTGTAAAATAACCCATACAACATGGTGTCGCAATTGCTTTCCTGCAGACCTGTGACCTTGTGTGACCTGACATTGACCTTGACCTTTCTCTTACCATTTCACATTTTACTAATGCGGGAAATGGCATTATACTAATACTTCTCTGGAGCACTTTGTCGAGATAATAGTTGCAATTATAAGGACTTTTGGATGGAAAGTATAGCCCCAAAAACTCAAAATACTTACATTTTACATTTGACCTGACCGTGACCTGACGTGACCTCTATTTAAGATCTCGAGTATGCATTCATTCTTCTCGTTGAGGAGCGTTGCGATGCCGCATTGCGCGTCATCGCTGCGGTTATTGGGTTCGGAAGATACGAGGGAGGGTAAAAATTACCCCCCCCCCCCCCCCCCCCCCCCCCCCCCCCCCCCCCCCCCCCCACCCCCCCCGCCCCCACCCCCCCCCCCAGCGCCGCGGCTTCGGCTGGAGACCCCAGCGCCGCGCGGGTTAACTGCAATAAGCGGAAGAGGCCGGTGCATACACATGATGTCACGCTCTGACGTCATGATCACCTAGAATCGCCGGATGACTCTACCCTCCTATATATGGCCTTGGATTTGTCAATACATGGAGCATATTCACGACGCTTAGGTAGATAAATTTACGATATGGAAGCACTTAAGGAAAACATATAATGGCGCAAAAGTTACAGTTATCAAAAAAGTAAACAACTGTGAAAACTCTTCCGGCTCTCTCAGGAGGCAGGCCGTTGTCATCCCAATACCTATAAGCTGTATCCAATAAATGCAATCCGGTGACGTCACCAGATCATTACTTTTTGGATCACTGAGTTTCCTTGTGATTAATATGAGAATTAACACTGTCATAACATACATTAGGAATTATTTACTTTACATGTTATGTCACTTGCAAAGTAGTGTTTCATAAATTTAGCTTGCTATGCTGGATAATAAGTATGCCCCTCGGTGACGTCATGGAAGATCTGCCAAGCAGGAAACGGTTTCTACCTTATATTTATGGCCTTGTCTCAATGGGCTCTGGGATACTTAGCAAGTTCGAAGCCAGTCTGTGTCGTGTATTTGTTGGGTGTCCGCTTCGTATTTGGGCGTTAAGACGAATATAAAAACTAATATACCGTCACATCAGCACCCTACTAGGGATAGTAGGCATGCTAGAATTAATCATTTGGTTGTAAATGAAGACAATTTGCAATTAGCTGCAATCACAAGCATAGCATCACAATCAGCTTAAACAATTTCGCCGGTTCGGATAAAGAATCCCGGACACCGAAGCTTGCGCCCCTAACAACTGCAGTCAAACGAACCTTATAAATCTTATAAATCAATCGGATGCAAAATAGTTGTATGTGAAATTTCTTAGCCACTTAGCAAATAGTGTCATATTGACTTGGAATGGCCCCTCACGACACCTCTTCTCATGTTCATTTTGGCTTGTGGAATATTTGCCTCTTTTGTTTTGTGGGAAGATTGTGGCATTGATTAGACACCAGCCCAGAAATAGCTGATGTTCACTTACATCCAATCCATGTGAAGCACTGTCAAAGCAGGCACCATAGTGTAGGATGGAAGAAACCAGGCAAACTGCTGATTTTTCTTACAGCACTGAACAGGACTTGCTGTGGTTTCTGTCCAGGTGAGCAAGTGGTCAGTATTTGTGAGATGTTATCAAAGGGAATAGTGACACCTTGGGATAAGTAGTGTGGATGTCGAAGGAAAAAGAGGTGTCCTGATTATGGTTCTGACATTCGTTTTTGAGGAAGAAAAAAAAAACAATTTGTCGTATTTGGAAAAATATTAATGTTAATACATGACTAGACGTCACAATAATCTTGCGTCACAAAAATGATTTGTGATGTCATACCGGCAAGAAGAGCCTATCCTTGAATCAGAATATGTAAGCCAAGCACTAGCAACCTCATTTCGCTGGGTCGAGACCTCGAGTATATTGGTCGCGATTGAAAATGTGTGAATGCTTACACTATGGCCTTGTATGAGGTAGAGTTGGAGTGGCATTGTGTGAAACACATACCCATATAATGTTCATGTGCATATATCAAGGTGATTATACCTACCCACAAATGTGTTTATATGTGTGTGCATCAGTATGTGGTGGTTGTAAATAAATATTGTAGCTACCAGTACTAGGCAGTCCATTAAAAGGTGTGCCTTTTCAAGATTGAGTGTGGGAATTATTTTCAATTGGAAATCTAATGAAAATTGACAAAGTTTTAGCCAATAATATTTTTGAGCTAAGCAACACTTCAACATAAACAATAAACAAACTTTGTCAAAATTGAATCAATATATATTATATTGCATGAACACCGACCAGCCACCAATCAACAAATGTGTCTTATCACCTAAACATCTATTGGTAATTTTCAATTGGAAAATCTGCTCACAATTGACAGGTAATTACTTAAAACTGTAACCACAGGCAGAATGGTAACCCCTAATGTATCACCAGTTACAAGGTGCACTGTGCTTTTAAGTTTCTATTGGTGCGAGAATATTACAGCTACCGGTACGAGCCACCTCCTTCAAAAGGTGTGCCTTGTTCAAGATGAGTTGTCAGTATTATTTTCAATTGGCAATCAAATGAAATTGACCAAAGTTATGGCCAATAATATTTCTAGCTCATGAACACACAATGTGTTTCGGTTGGCGGCTGGTCCAAATAGCGAAAACGTTATTCTATTACCCTGACAAAAACGATGTGCTGTAGTAATACTAATGACGTATGCGAAACGTCACAAGATTTGTCCCTTTAAAATATGACCAAATATACCCAAACAGTTTTTGCGTTAGAAACTCGGCAACTAGGGTCGTTTTTGGAAGGAAAAAAATCAGATTTGGAGATTTCTCAGTACGACCCGACAATCTGGCTATCTTAGTTAAAAAACTAATGTTAAAGGTGTACTATTCCCCTTTAAAGGAAATAGTTCACCTGAAACATTGAGTTTTTGAACTGAGATAGCAGTTGTTTAGCCTGTGTTGGGAAACCCCTATTTGCAAGTTGTCTGTGACTGAAAAGACTCCAGCCGAATATATTTGATTTTTTGGCGAAGGAATGTGGTGCTTACGAAAGAATGCGGTGCTGTTACGATAGCCTGGGGCAGAGGATATACCAATCAGCTTGTATACTGTGCTAGCAAGCGATCCGCCGGCCGCCGGTTGGCACTTCTCTAATGCGAGTCTATCCTTACGCGACTACTTTCGAATCTGATTGGCTGAGCCGTTTTTTTTGTATTTGCGTGACCTTGATTCAGAGAGTATGCATATAGTTTTTGATAAAATTAATAATTTACGGACCTTCTGTCCTGAATCGGCGTGATGTATGGCTATTTTTGACAATATATACATTGTATTTCAAAAAGATAATCAAATTGTGTTTGGAAACAAATTCAAGGTGAACTATTTCTTTTAAGTAGCTTTTAATGTTGATCTTGATATTTGTCAAGCTTTGGATTTCAATATCAAAGTATATGCCTCATCTGCATTGTGTTTGCTACTCCTGTTTGAAATCACAGTCAACATATTGTCATTCACTATCACTTTATGCATGCTGTTATTTCTGGCAGTGACATGTGTTTGACTTCCTTTCAGATATCTGATCTACATATTAGCATTTTTCAAGATCCAAGTCGCATTGAACAAGCTGGAGATACTTTTGTAAATGAGTCGCTTCCAGTCTTCAGCCTGAACTGGTTGTAGCATCAGGTCTGTACAACTAAGTTTTTTAGCTGCTTTGGATTTGATTCAATCTGATGTAGCAGGAATGGTCTGCCCCTTATGCAGTAGCATTTTCAGGAAAAAGCCAAGGATGTTGGTATGGAGGTCCAAGACCTGACAACATTAAAAAAAAAAAAATCCATCAGCTTTTTCTTGTTTATGCATCAATAACTGATTTAAGTGCCAAATAACTAAGGAGTTGCAGCACCTGTATGCCCCAAATCTTCATCATCATCAAAAACTTATTTTAAACAAGCTTCCCATGTGGGAAAAGTTGCTTAGTTCTTTGAAATAATTAAATATACAAATTTTGGTTTATTTGATGCATTTTGAAAGGTATGACCCCTGATTACCCCCTGGAGCCGATCTGCCCCTCCCTTGTACCAGGCTTGACAAAATAGCAATATTATTTTAAACTCAATTTTGCATTATCTTCTAAACAGTGTTTATATTTTGTTTGTGAATGATTGCTGGGAACAATTTGAACCGATTATGCCAGTCATTTATGATGAAAATATCCAAGGAGACATGGTGTCAATCTGAAGGAAAACACAGCAGGTATCCATTCATCATTTAATTCATTAATTCAATTCATTAATTAATTATTCATTCATTCATGTATTCATTCATCCATTCATTCATGCATTCATTCATGCATTCATTCATTCATTCATTCATCATGCATTCATGTCATTCATGCATTCATTCATACATTCATTCATTCATTCATGCATTCATTCATTCATGCATTCATTCATTCATTCATGCATTCATTCATTCACTTTCATTGGTTTCTTGGTGATGTTACTTGTTCTCATTTGATAATATTTCATGTATTCTATGAAGTCATGTAGTAACTACAAAATTGAGTCTGAAACGAAATTATTTGTTAATCTTTTCAAATGAAAATGAAAATATTTTATTACCAGATCATGTGAAATCATATCACACCATTTCATGTTTTTTGTTGTTGTTGAAAATATGGTGTAAGGGTGGCAGTGGTTTAACCTATAGAGTAGAAAACCACAAATATCAGTACTTTGTATTTTCCAATTTACAAACTGCTATTGATATGGTAAGATTCCTGCATATAAA
>JAXIVJ010001941.1:10000-110000 GCA_036785665.1 Chirona hameri | reverse complement strand
GGAGCGCCACCTACCGTGTGGTGTGGGGGACGGGGGCAGACACCATCGCCGGAGGGGAACAACCCTGAGGTTCGGCTGGGCCCCAGGAGCATGCGAGACACGGGCGGCTGAGGAGCCTGGAGAAGCAGCCGCTCGACCGCCGGTTCACCAGCCCGTGGTGCCGCAGTGCGAGCCTCTAGTGTCTTGTGACGAATCGGCGAGAATGTCACCTGAGGTGGTGGTATCGCCTCCGACGCGACGCTACAATTTGAGGCCGCGCAAGTGATTATCTAACTTCAGTGTATCCACCAAACTAGGCTTATCTAAGGGGAGGAATGTGGTAGATTATCTAACTTCAGTGTATCCACCAAACTAGGCTTATCTAAGGGGAGGAATGTGGTAGATTATCTAACTTCAGTGTATCCACCAAACTAGGCTTATCTAAGGGGAGGAATGTGGTAGATTGGAATGTGTGTCATTTCTCCTCCCTCGCTCCGGCGCCTGAGTGCGCCACTGTGGTCCCCCGCTCCCCGTGCCCTGAGTGCGCGCCTGCGCGGTCCCCGTTATGGTAGCCGCGGGCGCTAGACTGTGTCTGTGCGGTCGGACGGCGGGCAGCCAATACAGTTCCAACTGGTGATCGGATGAGTGTGGTGCTGCTGGGTGACAGTTCGAACACTGACCATGTCATCTGGTGAGCAGCTGTGAGCAGGGCGCCGGTGGAGAGGAGCCGACTTCTGCCGTCATCTGTGTGGCTGTTGCGATTAAGTGTTGGGTGTGGTCACAAGTGTCATTACTGTACCATCCGCTGTCTGCGAGTGAACTCTGCGAGTGTTATGGAGTGTGGAAACGGATCAACTTGTTTGTCTGTGGACAGCTGTCAGTGTCTGACCCCGTATTGCCTCTGTTCCTTGGACAGGTTCGGCCACTTTCCGAGCTCTGTGCTGATCCCGGCTGGAGAGGTGCGTGCTCTGATGGCCGGCTCTCTGGCCTACCTGTGCGGCCACCTGCACACGCTGGGCGGCATCGTGCCGCACATGTATACCCGGCAGCGGTCCGGTACTCTGGAGCTGGAGCTGGCCGACTGGAGGCAGACCAGACGGTAGGTGGGCCGACTGGAGGCAGACCAGACGGTGGGTGTGGCCGACTGGAGGCAGACCAGACGGTCGGTGTGGTCCGGGGTAGTCCAGACGGTCTGTCAAGACAGTCAGTCTGTGACCGGAAAGAGTTTGACATTCCCAGTAATGTTGTGTGTATGTTTGAAGGTAGCTTTCTCATCTCATGTGACCTACTTTCGATGCAAGGGAACGCGTGCGTGTTATGTTCAAATAAAGATAAAGATACATAACGAGACGACGGACAAAAGTACTTCTCAGCCTCGCTCCTACGGATCTGTTTCACTGCAGGCCTTCTTCGTTCGGCGCCCGCTGCCTCTATTGATATTGTCCCCATGAGCGTATTGATCGTGTGTCCGTCTCTGTGACGCTGTGACAGACATTGCCGGTGTGTACGGCTGCAGGTACCGTGTGCTGGCCATAGACCACGGCCTGCTGTCCATCTCTGTGACGCTGTGACAGACATTGCCGGTGTGTACGGCTGCAGGTACCGTGTGCTGGCCATAGACCACGGCCTGCTGTCCGTCTCTGTGACGCTGTGACAGACATTGCCGGTGTGTACGGCTGCAGGTACCGTGTACTGGCCATAGACCACGGCCTGCTGTCCGTCTCTGTGACGCTGTGACAGACATTGCCGGTGTGTACGGCTGCAGGTACCGTGTGCTGGCCATAGACCACGGTCTGCTGTCCATCTTTGTGACGCTGTGACAGACATTGCCGGTGTGTACGGCTGCAGGTACCGTGTGCTGGCCATAGACCACGGCCTGCTGTCCATCTCTGTGACGCTGTGACAGACATTGCCGGTGTGTACGGCTGCAGGTACCGTGTGCTGGCCATAGACCACGGCCTGCTGTCCATCTCTGTGACGCTGTGACAGACATTGCCGGTGTGTACGGCTGCAGGTACCGTGTGCTGGCCATAGACCACGGTCTGCTGTCCATCTCTGTGACGCTGTGACAGACATTGCCGGTGTGTACGGCTGCAGGTACCGTGTGCTGGCCATAGACCACGGTCTGCTGTCCATCTTTGTGACGCTGTGACAGACATTGCCGGTGTGTACGGCTGCAGGTACCGTGTGCTGGCCATAGACCACGGTCTGCTGTCCATCTATGTGACGCTGTGACAGACATTGCCGGTGTGTACGGCTGCAGGTACCGTGTGCTGGCCATAGACCATGGCCTGCTATCCATCACCGAGGTGGAGTTTGCCGACCAGTGGCCGGTCGTCATGGTAACCAACCCCAAGCGGGCCGACCTGAACATGCCGCTCAACGAGCCGCTCTGGGCCATGCGCGAGATCCGGCACATCCGGTGAGCCGGCGACGGGGCTCCGGCGACCACACCGGTGGCTGGTGTTGGACAAATCGTCAGTTTGATTGGGATTGTATGTGTATTATTTGTCTATGGGCCATGAAGATTGAAGGTCATCGTGTTTTGGTAACTATGATTGGTAATGAAAGTCCCCACTATTTTAGTTTGCAAAGCAGAAATTAACTGTTTGGCATCAACACAAAATTAGCAATGACTGGATTTAACCGGTGGCAATTAACGCTTCATGTTCTTTGATTTGCTAATCCTTTGGCTGTGCGTTAGCCAAGTCTGTCTCTGTGCCGGGGAAGGCATGCCTCCCCTCCCTGTCTTCGGCTGACCAGTGGGCGGTGTACCGGTCTGTCGGCAGGGTGCTGGCGTTCTCCCCGGACAGGGTGGCGTCGGTGCGGGTGCGGCTGGACGCGGAGGGGGACGCCTGGCTGCGGTGTGTGGCCGCTGGAGGCCCGCTGTTTACCTGTGACTGGCAGCCGGCAGACTACAGCAGCGGACTGCACACCATGGAGGTGAGACGCCTGGTCGCACCCCGGCAGTGGACTGCACTCCATGGAGGTGAGACGCCTGGTCGCACCCCGGCAGTGGACTGCACTCCATGGAGGTGAGACGCCTGGTCGCACCCCGGCAGCGGACTGCACTCCATGGAGGTGAGACGCCTGGTCGCACCCCGGCAGCGGACTGCACTTCATGGAGGTGAGATGCCTGGTCGCACCCCGGCAGCGGACTGCACTCCATGGAGGTGAGACGTCTGGTCGCACCCCGGCAGCAGACTGCACACCATGGAGGTGAGACGCCTGGTCGCACCCCGGCAGCGGACTGAACACCATGGAGGTGAGACGTCTGGTCGCACCCCGGCAGCGGACTGCACTCCATGGAGGTGAGACGCCTGGTCGCACCCCGGCAGCGGACTGCACACCATGGAGGTGAGACGCCTGGTCGCACCCCGGCAGCGGACTGCACTCCATGGAGGTGAGACGCCTGATCGCATCCCGGGGACGCCGATGGTGCGCCCCTTCAGTCGCGAGGGACTAGACGCTGTTTAGCTCTATCAGACGCCGTAGACGCCAGCGGGGGGGGGGGGGTAGAAGCATCTCAGTTTGCTACCAGATGCGAGCGTGGCCTGGCTATGGACTTTGTTAAAACTTTCTCGATCAGATGTGTTTGTGTGTTGTGGGTTTGTAATCAAGTAAATCCGGTCGTGCCTCCTCTCAAAATGTAAGTCTGGTTTTGGTGGTTGGTTACAGAACTGGAGGTTCGTACGACGTGTACCGAGAATACGACTTGACGAGTGATGTATTTCCTCTATCTGCCGCCAGGTGTTTGTGGAGGATGCGGGCGGGCTGCGCCGTCAGCTGTCTCACACGTTCTCACTGGATGGCAGCATGGTGCAGTTCCCATTCCTGGCCCGGCTGCTCCTAATGGTGGACGCGTCGGCAGCGGTAAGACCCAGATCCGCTCACTTCTCGCTATATTCCCACTGGTGTCTGGAATCACCGGAGTCTTTTGATAAGTATGCTTTGTTATTTGAAGCCAAGTTGACTTGCATCGAATTTCCTCATTTCTTTCTTGGATCAGATAGCAAAGCACATATCCAGCCTTATAGTGAATGCCCAGCAATGCATACCGCCGTTAATTCATACCACGGACAGCGTGCATACCACCGATTTAAATCACTGTTACTGGATAAATCCGGTGGCAAAATATGCCGATCTTCCTAATATTATCCATACACATGTGTACAAGTGTATTGTATTTATATTAGTATTATTAAGAGCGCTGCGCCATCGGTTTCCGAGAGTGACGTTTAAGGAACGTGGAACGTGTGCCGGCTAGCGTTGACCTGATATGCTGTTTTGTGACAGATGCAATGCTGTTTCGCTATCGGTCTGCTCATCTGTGTCCTGCCGCCTGTCGCTCTCCGTCTGATGCACGCCAGGGTCACAGGTCAGTAATCTGCTGCACACCAGGGTTACAGGTCAGTAATATGATGCACGCCAGGGTCACAGGTCAGTAATCTGCTGCACACCAGGGCCACAGGTCAGTAATCACACCAGGGCCACAGGTCAGTAATCTGGGGTTACAGGTCAGTAATCTGCTGCACGCCAGGGTTACAGGTCAGTAATCTGCTGCACTCCAGGGTCACAGGTCAGTAATCACGCCAGGGTTACAGGTCAGTAATCTGCTGCACTCCAGGGTCACAGGTCAGTAATCAGGGTCACAGGTCAGTAATCTGGGGTCACAGGTCAGTAATCTGGGGTCACAGGTCAGTAATCTGGGGTCACAGGTCAGTAATCTGCTGCACTCCAGGGTCACAGGTCAGTAATCACACCAGGGTCACAGGTCAGTAATCTGCTGCACTCCCAGGTCACAGGTCAGTAATCTGCTGCACGCCAGGGTCACAGGTCAGTAATCTGATGCACTCCCGGGTCACAGGTCAGTAATCAGGGTCACAGGTCAGTAATCTGCTGCACGCCAGGGTTACAGGTCAGTAATCTGCTGCACTCCAGGGTCACAGGTCAGTAATCACACCAGGGTCACAGGTCAGTAATCTGCTGCACTCCCAGGTCACAGGTCAGTAATCTGCTGCACTCCAGGGTCACAGGTCAGTAATCACACCAGGGTCACAGGTCAGTAATCTGCTGCACTCCCAGGTCACAGGTCAGTAATCTGCTGCACACCAGGGTCACAGGTCAGTAATCTGATGCACTCCCAGGTCACAGGTCAGTAATCTGATGCACTCCCGGGTCACAGGTCAGTAATCTGGGGTCACAGGTCAGTAATCTGCTGCACTCCCGGGTCACAGGTCAGTAATTTGGGGTCACAGGTCAGTAATCTGCTGCACTCCCGGGTCACAGGTCAGTAATCAGGGTCACAGGTCAGTAATCAGGGTCACAGGTCAGTAATCTGCTGCACACCAGGGTTACAGGTCAGTAATCTGCTGCACTCCCGGGTCACAGGTCAGTAATCAGGGTCACAGGTCTGTAATCTGGGGTCACAGGTCAGTAATCTGGGGTCACAGGTCAGTAATCTGGGGTCACAGGTCAGTAATCTGGGGTCACAGGTCAGTAATCTGGGGTCACAGGTCAGTAATCTGGGGTCACAGATCAGTAATCTGGTGTCAGGTCAGTAATCTGGGGTCACAGGTCAATAATCTGGGGTCACAGGTCAGTAATCTGGGGTCACAGGTCAGTAATCTGGGGTCAGGTCAGTAATCTGGGGTCACAGGTCAGTAATCTGGGGTCACAGGTCAGTAATCTGGGGTCACAGGTCAGTAATCTGGGGTCACAGGTCAGTAATCTGGGGTCACAGGTCAGTAATCTGGGGTCACAGGTCAGTAATCTGGGGTCACAGGTCAGTAATCTGGGGTCACAGGTCAGTAATCTGGGGTCACAGGTCAGTAATCTGGGGTCACAGGTCAGTAATCTGGGGTCACAGGTCAGTAATCTGGGGTCACAGGTCAGTAATCTGCTGCACTCCAGGGTCACAGGTCAGTAATCACACCAGGGTCACAGGTCAGTAATCTGCTGCACGCCAGGGTCACAGGTCAGTAATCTGCTGCACTCCCAGGTCACAGGTCAGTAATCTGCTGCACGCCAGGGTCACAGGTCAGTAATCTGATGCACTCCCGGGTCACAGGTCAGTAATCAGGGTCACAGGTCAGTAATCTGCTGCACACCAGGGTTACAGGTCAGTAATCTGCTGCACTCCAGGGTCACAGGTCAGTAATCACACCAGGGTCACAGGTCAGTAATCTGCTGCACTCCCAGGTCACAGGTCAGTAATCTGCTGCACGCCAGGGTCACAGGTCAGTAATCTGATGCACTCCCGGGTCACAGGTCAGTAATCAGGGTCACAGGTCAGTAATCTGCTGCACACCAGGGTCACAGGTCAGTAATCACACCAGGGTCACAGGTCAGTAATCTGCTGCACGCCAGGGTCACAGGTCAGTAATCTGGGGTCACAGGTCAGTAATCTGGGGTCACAGGTCAGTAATCAGGGTCACAGGTCAGTAATCTGCTGCACTCCCAGGTCACAGGTCAGTAATCTGCTGCACGCCAGGGTCACAGGTCAGTAATCTGATGCACTCCCGGGTCACAGGTCAGTAATCTGGGGTCACAGGTCAGTAATCTGCTGCACACCAGGGTCACAGGTCAGTAATCTGGGGTCACAGGTCAGTAATCTGCTGCACTCCAGGGTCACAGGTCAGTAATCACACCAGGGTCACAGGTCAGTAATCTGCTGCACTCCCAGGTCACAGGTCAGTAATCTGCTGCACTCCAGGGTCACAGGTCAGTAATCACACCAGGGTCACAGGTCAGTAATCTGCTGCACTCCCAGGTCACAGGTCAGTAATCTGCTGCACACCAGGGTCACAGGTCAGTAATCTGATGCACTCCCGGGTCACAGGTCAGTAATCTGATGCACTCCCGGGTCACAGGTCAGTAATCTGATGCACTCCCGGGTCACAGGTCAGTAATCTGGGGTCACAGGTCAGTAATCTGCTGCACTCCCGGGTCACAGGTCAGTAATTTGGGGTCACAGGTCAGTAATCTGCTGCACTCCCGGGTCACAGGTCAGTAATCAGGGTCACAGGTCAGTAATCAGGGTCACAGGTCAGTAATCTGCTGCACACCAGGGTTACAGGTCAGTAATCTGCTGCACTCCCGGGTCACAGGTCAGTAATCAGGGTCACAGGTCTGTAATCTGGGGTCACAGGTCAGTAATCTGGGGTCACAGGTCAGTAATCTGGGGTCACAGGTCAGTAATCTGGGGTCACAGGTCAGTAATCTGGGGTCACAGGTCAGTAATCTGGGGTCACAGATCAGTAATCTGGTGTCAGGTCAGTAATCTGGGGTCACAGGTCAATAATCTGGGGTCACAGGTCAGTAATCTGGGGTCACAGGTCAGTAATCTGGGGTCAGGTCAGTAATCTGGGGTCACAGGTCAGTAATCTGGGGTCACAGGTCAGTAATCTGGGGTCACAGGTCAGTAATCTGGGGTCACAGGTCAGTAATCTGGGGTCACAGGTCAGTAATCTGGGGTCACAGGTCAGTAATCTGGGGTCACAGGTCAGTAATCTGGGGTCACAGGTCAGTAATCTGGGGTCACAGGTCAGTAATCTGGGTCACAGGTCAGTAATCTGGGGTCACAGGTCAGTAATCTGGGGTCACAGGTCAGTAATCTGGGGTCACAGGTCAGTAATCTGGGGGTCACAGGTCAGTAATCTGGGGTCACAGGTCAGTAATCTGGGGTCACAGGTCTGTAATCTGGGGTCACAAGTCAGTAATCTGGGGTCACAGGTCAGTAATCTGGGGTCACAGCTCAGTAATCTGGGGTCACAGGTCAGCAATCTGGGGTCACAGGTCAGTAATCTGCTGTCACAGGTCAGTAATCTGGGGTCACAGGTCAGTAATCTGGGGTCACAGGTCAGTAATATGGGGTCACAGGTCAGTAATCTGGGGTCACAGGTCAGTAATCTGGGGTCACATGTCAGTAATCTGGGGTCACAGGTCAGTAATCTGGGGTCACAGGTCAGTAATCTGGGGTCACAGGTCAGTAATCTGGGGTCAGGTCAGTAATCTGGGGTCACAGGTCAGTAATCTGGGGTCACAGGTCAGTAATCTGGGGTCACAGGTCAGTAATCTGGGGTCACAGGTCAGTAATCTGGGGTCACAGGTCAGTAATCTGGGGTCACAGGTCAGTAATCTGGGGTCACAGGTCAGTAATCTGGGGTCACAGGTCAGTAATCTGGGGTCACAGGTCAGTAATCTGGGGTCACAGGTCAGTAATCTGGGGTCACAGGTCAGTAATCTGGGTCACAGGTCAGTAATCTGGGGTCACAGGTCAGTAATCTGGGGTCACAGGTCAGTAATCTGGGGTCACAGGTCAGTAATCTGGGGTCAGGTCAGTAATCTGGGGTCACAGGTCAATAATCTGGGGTCACAGGTCAGTAATCTGGGGTCACAGGTCAGTAATCTGGGGTCAGGTCAGTAATCTGGGGTCACAGGTCAGTAATCTGGGGTCACAGGTCAGTAATCTGGGGTCACAGGTCAGTAATCTGGGGTCACAGGTCAGTAATCTGGGGTCACAGGTCAGTAATCTGGGGTCACAGGTCAGTAATCTGGGGTCACAGGTCAGTCATCTGGGGTCACAGGTCAGTAATCTGGGGTCACAGGTCAGTAATCTGGGGTCACAGGTCAGTAATCTGGGGTCACAGGTCAGTAATCTGGGTCACAGGTCAGTAATCTGGGGTCACAGGTCAGTAATCTGGGGTCACAGGTCAGTAATCTGGGGTCACAGGTCAGTAATCTGGAGGTCACAGGTCAGTAATCTGGGGTCACAGGTCAGTAATCTGGGGTCACAGGTCTGTAATCTGGGGTCACAAGTCAGTAATCTGGGGTCACAGGTCAGTAATCTGGGGTCACAGCTCAGTAATCTGGGGTCACAGGTCAGCAATCTGGGGTCACAGGTCAGTAATCTGCTGTCACAGGTCAGTAATCTGGGGTCACAGGTCAGTAATCTGGGGTCACAGGTCAGTAATATGGGGTCACAGGTCAGTAATCTGGGGTCACAGGTCAGTAATCTGGGGTCACATGTCAGTAATCTGGGGTCACAGGTCAGTAATCTGGGGTCACAGGTCAGTAATCTGCTGCACTCCCGGGTCACAGGTCAGTAATCAGGGTCACAGGTCTGTAATCTGGGGTCACAGGTCAGTAATCTGGGGTCACAGGTCAGTAATCTGGGGTTACAGGTCAGTAATCTGGGGTCACAGGTCAGTAATCTGGGGTCACAGGTCAGTAATCTGGGGTCACAGATCAGTAATCTGGTGTCAGGTCAGTAATCTGGGGTCACAGGTCAATAATCTGGGGTCACAGGTCAGTAATCTGGGGTCACAGGTCAGTAATCTGGGGTCAGGTCAGTAATCTGGGGTCACAGGTCAGTAATCTGGGGTCACAGGTCAGTAATCTGGGGTCACAGGTCAGTAATCTGGGGTCACAGGTCAGTAATCTGGGGTCACAGGTCAGTAATCTGGGGTCACAGGTCAGTAATCTGGGGTCACAGGTCAGTAATCTGGGGTCACAGGTCAGTAATCTGGGGTCACAGGTCAGTAATCTGGGGTCACAGGTCAGTAATCTGGGGTCACAGGTCAGTAATCTGGGTCACAGGTCAGTAATCTGGGGTAACAGGTCAGTAATCTGGGGTCACAGGTCAGTAATCTGGGGTCACAGGTCAGTAATCTGGGGGTCACAGGTCAGTAATCTGGGGTCACAGGTCAGTAATCTGGGGTCACAGGTCTGTAATCTGGGGTCACAAGTCAGTAATCTGGGGTCACAGGTCAGTAATCTGGGGTCACAGCTCAGTAATCTGGGGTCACAGGTCAGCAATCTGGGGTCACAGGTCAGTAATCTGCTGTCACAGGTCAGTAATCTGGGGTCACAGGTCAGTAATCTGGGGTCACAGGTCAGTAATATGGGGTCACAGGTCAGTAATCTGGGGTCACAGGTCAGTAATCTGGGGTCACATGTCAGTAATCTGGGGTCACAGGTCAGTAATCTGGGGTCACAGGTCAGTAATCTGGGGTCACAGGTCAGTAATCTGGGGTCAGATCAGTAATCTGGGGTCACAGGTCAGTAATCTGGGGTCACAGGTCAGTAATCTGGGGTCACAGGTCAGTAATCTGGGGTCACAGGTCAGTAATCTGGGGTCACAGGTCAGTAATCTGGGGTCACAGGTCAGTAATCTGGGGTCACAGGTCAGAAATCTGGGGTCACAGGTCAGTAATCTGGGGTCACAGGTCAGTAATCTGGGGTCACAGGTCAGTAATCTGGGGTCACAGGTCAGTAATCTGGGTCACAGGTCAGTAATCTGGGGTCACAGGTCAGTAATCTGGGGTCACAGGTCAGTAATCTGGGGTCACAGGTCAGTAATCTGGGGTCAGGTCAGTAATCTGGGGTCACAGGTCAATAATCTGGGGTCACAGGTCAGTAATCTGGGGTCACAGGTCAGTAATCTGGGGTCAGGTCAGTAATCTGGGGTCACAGGTCAGTAATCTGGGGTCACAGGTCAGTAATCTGGGGTCACAGGTCAGTAATCTGTGGTCACAGGTCAGTAATCTGGGGTCACAGGTCAGTAATCTGGGGTCACAGGTCAGTAATCTGGGGTCACAGGTCAGTCATCTGGGGTCACAGGTCAGTAATCTGGGGTCACAGGTCAGTAATCTGGGGTCACAGGTCAGTAATCTGGGGTCACAGGTCAGTAATCTGGGTCACAGGTCAGTAATCTGGGGTCACAGGTCAGTAATCTGGGGTCACAGGTCAGTAATCTGGGGTCACAGGTCAGTAATCTGGGGGTCACAGGTCAGTAATCTGGGGTCACAGGTCAGTAATCTGGGGTCACAGGTCTGTAATCTGGGGTCACAAGTCAGTAATCTGGGGTCACAGGTCAGTAATCTGGGGTCACAGCTCAGTAATCTGGGGTCACAGGTCAGCAATCTGGGGTCACAGGTCAGTAATCTGCTGTCACAGGTCAGTAATCTGGGGTCACAGGTCAGTAATCTGGGGTCACAGGTCAGTAATATGGGGTCACAGGTCAGTAATCTGGGGTCACAGGTCAGTAATCTGGGGTCACATGTCAGTAATCTGGGGTCACAGGTCAGTAATCTGGGGTCAGGTCAGTAATCTGGGGTCACAGGTCAGTAATCTGGGGTCACAGGTCAGTAATCTGGGGTCACAGGTCAGTAATCTGGGGTCACAGGTCAGTAATCTGGGGTCACAGGTCAGTAATCTGGGGTCACAGGTCAGTAATCTGGGGTCACAGGTCAGTAATCTGGGGTCACAGGTCAGTAATCTGGGGTCACAGGTCAGTAATCTGGGGTCACAGGTCAGTAATCTGGGGTCACAGGTCAGTAATCTGGGGTCACAGGTCAGTAATCTGGGGTCACAGGTCAGTAATCTGCTGCACTCCAGGGTCACAGGTCAGTAATCACACCAGGGTCACAGGTCAGTAATCTGCTGCACGCCAGGGTCACAGGTCAGTAATCTGCTGCACTCCCAGGTCACAGGTCAGTAATCTGCTGCACGCCAGGGTCACAGGTCAGTAATCTGATGCACTCCCGGGTCACAGGTCAGTAATCAGGGTCACAGGTCAGTAATCTGCTGCACACCAGGGTTACAGGTCAGTAATCTGCTGCACTCCAGGGTCACAGGTCAGTAATCACACCAGGGTCACAGGTCAGTAATCTGCTGCACTCCCAGGTCACAGGTCAGTAATCTGCTGCACGCCAGGGTCACAGGTCAGTAATCTGATGCACTCCCGGGTCACAGGTCAGTAATCAGGGTCACAGGTCAGTAATCTGCTGCACACCAGGGTCACAGGTCAGTAATCACACCAGGGTCACAGGTCAGTAATCTGCTGCACGCCAGGGTCACAGGTCAGTAATCTGGGGTCACAGGTCAGTAATCTGGGGTCACAGGTCAGTAATCAGGGTCACAGGTCAGTAATCTGCTGCACTCCCAGGTCACAGGTCAGTAATCTGCTGCACGCCAGGGTCACAGGTCAGTAATCTGATGCACTCCCGGGTCACAGGTCAGTAATCTGGGGTCACAGGTCAGTAATCTGCTGCACACCAGGGTCACAGGTCAGTAATCTGGGGTCACAGGTCAGTAATCTGCTGCACTCCAGGGTCACAGGTCAGTAATCACACCAGGGTCACAGGTCAGTAATCTGCTGCACTCCCAGGTCACAGGTCAGTAATCTGCTGCACTCCAGGGTCACAGGTCAGTAATCACACCAGGGTCACAGGTCAGTAATCTGCTGCACTCCCAGGTCACAGGTCAGTAATCTGCTGCACACCAGGGTCACAGGTCAGTAATCTGATGCACTCCCGGGTCACAGGTCAGTAATCTGATGCACTCCCGGGTCACAGGTCAGTAATCTGATGCACTCCCGGGTCACAGGTCAGTAATCTGGGGTCACAGGTCAGTAATCTGCTGCACTCCCGGGTCACAGGTCAGTAATTTGGGGTCACAGGTCAGTAATCTGCTGCACTCCCGGGTCACAGGTCAGTAATCAGGGTCACAGGTCAGTAATCAGGGTCACAGGTCAGTAATCTGCTGCACACCAGGGTTACAGGTCAGTAATCTGCTGCACTCCCGGGTCACAGGTCAGTAATCAGGGTCACAGGTCTGTAATCTGGGGTCACAGGTCAGTAATCTGGGGTCACAGGTCAGTAATCTGGGGTCACAGGTCAGTAATCTGGGGTCACAGGTCAGTAATCTGGGGTCACAGGTCAGTAATCTGGGGTCACAGATCAGTAATCTGGTGTCAGGTCAGTAATCTGGGGTCACAGGTCAATAATCTGGGGTCACAGGTCAGTAATCTGGGGTCACAGGTCAGTAATCTGGGGTCAGGTCAGTAATCTGGGGTCACAGGTCAGTAATCTGGGGTCACAGGTCAGTAATATGGGGTCACAGGTCAGTAATCTGGGGTCACAGGTCAGTAATCTGGGGTCACAGGTCAGTAATCTGGGGTCACAGGTCAGTAATCTGATGCACTCCCAGGTCACAGGTCAGTAATCTGATGCACTCCCGGGTCACAGGTCAGTAATCTGGGGTCACAGGTCAGTAATCTGCTGCACTCCCGGGTCACAGGTCAGTAATTTGGGGTCACAGGTCAGTAATCTGCTGCACTCCCGGGTCACAGGTCAGTAATCAGGGTCACAGGTCAGTAATCAGGGTCACAGGTCAGTAATCTGCTGCACACCAGGGTTACAGGTCAGTAATCTGCTGCACTCCCGGGTCACAGGTCAGTAATCAGGGTCACAGGTCTGTAATCTGGGGTCACAGGTCAGTAATCTGGGGTCACAGGTCAGTAATCTGGGGTCACAGGTCAGTAATCTGGGGTCACAGGTCAGTAATCTGGGGTCACAGGTCAGTAATCTGGGGTCACAGATCAGTAATCTGGTGTCAGGTCAGTAATCTGGGGTCACAGGTCAATAATCTGGGGTCACAGGTCAGTAATCTGGGATCACAGGTCAGTAATCTGGGGTCAGGTCAGTAATCTGGGGTCACAGGTCAGTAATCTGGGGTCACAGGTCAGTAATCTGGGGTCACAGGTCAGTAATCTGGGGTCACAGGTCAGTAATCTGGGGTCACATGTCAGTAATCTGGGGTCACAGGTCAGTAATCTGGGGTCACAGGTCAGTAATCTGGGGTCACAGGTCAGTAATCTGGGGTCACAGGTCAGTAATCTGGGGTCACAGGTCAGTAATCTGGGGTCACAGGTCAGTAATCTGGGGTCACAGGTCAGTAATCTGCTGCACTCCAGGGTCACAGGTCAGTAATCACACCAGGGTCACAGGTCAGTAATCTGCTGCACGCCAGGGTCACAGGTCAGTAATCTGCTGCACTCCCAGGTCACAGGTCAGTAATCTGCTGCACGCCAGGGTCACAGGTCAGTAATCTGATGCACTCCCGGGTCACAGGTCAGTAATCAGGGTCACAGGTCAGTAATCTGCTGCACACCAGGGTTACAGGTCAGTAATCTGCTGCACTCCAGGGTCACAGGTCAGTAATCACACCAGGGTCACAGGTCAGTAATCTGCTGCACTCCCAGGTCACAGGTCAGTAATCTGCTGCACGCCAGGGTCACAGGTCAGTAATCTGATGCACTCCCGGGTCACAGGTCAGTAATCAGGGTCACAGGTCAGTAATCTGCTGCACACCAGGGTCACAGGTCAGTAATCACACCAGGGTCACAGGTCAGTAATCTGCTGCACGCCAGGGTCACAGGTCAGTAATCTGGGGTCACAGGTCAGTAATCTGGGGTCACAGGTCAGTAATCAGGGTCACAGGTCAGTAATCTGCTGCACTCCCAGGTCACAGGTCAGTAATCTGCTGCACGCCAGGGTCACAGGTCAGTAATCTGATGCACTCCCGGGTCACAGGTCAGTAATCTGGGGTCACAGGTCAGTAATCTGCTGCACACCAGGGTCACAGGTCAGTAATCTGGGGTCACAGGTCAGTAATCTGCTGCACTCCAGGGTCACAGGTCAGTAATCACACCAGGGTCACAGGTCAGTAATCTGCTGCACTCCCAGGTCACAGGTCAGTAATCTGCTGCACTCCAGGGTCACAGGTCAGTAATCACACCAGGGTCACAGGTCAGTAATCTGCTGCACTCCCAGGTCACAGGTCAGTAATCTGCTGCACACCAGGGTCACAGGTCAGTAATCTGATGCACTCCCGGGTCACAGGTCAGTAATCTGATGCACTCCCGGGTCACAGGTCAGTAATCTGATGCACTCCCGGGTCACAGGTCA
The DNA here is from genome assembly GCA_036785665.1 of Chirona hameri. Taxonomy (NCBI): domain Eukaryota; kingdom Metazoa; phylum Arthropoda; class Thecostraca; order Balanomorpha; family Balanidae; genus Chirona; species Chirona hameri. Next base: position 95,268 of record JAXIVJ010001941.1, on the reverse strand, counting down.
GTAATCTGGGGTCACAGGTCAGTAATCTGCTGCACTCCCGGGTCACAGGTCAGTAATTTGGGGTCACAGGTCAGTAATCTGCTGCACTCCCGGGTCACAGGTCAGTAATCAGGGTCACAGGTCAGTAATCAGGGTCACAGGTCAGTAATCTGCTGCACACCAGGGTTACAGGTCAGTAATCTGCTGCACTCCCGGGTCACAGGTCAGTAATCAGGGTCACAGGTCTGTAATCTGGGGTCACAGGTCAGTAATCTGGGGTCACAGGTCAGTAATCTGGGGTCACAGGTCAGTAATCTGGGGTCACAGGTCAGTAATCTGGGGTCACAGGTCAGTAATCTGGGGTCACAGATCAGTAATCTGGTGTCAGGTCAGTAATCTGGGGTCACAGGTCAATAATCTGGGGTCACAGGTCAGTAATCTGGGGTCACAGGTCAGTAATCTGGGGTCAGGTCAGTAATCTGGGGTCACAGGTCAGTAATCTGGGGTCACAGGTCAGTAATCTGGGGTCACAGGTCAGTAATCTGGGGTCACAGGTCAGTAATCTGGGGTCACAGGTCAGTAATCTGGGGTCACAGGTCAGTAATCTGGGGTCACAGGTCAGTAATCTGGGGTCACAGGTCAGTAATCTGGGGTCACAGGTCAGTAATCTGGGTCACAGGTCAGTAATCTGGGGTCACAGGTCAGTAATCTGGGGTCACAGGTCAGTAATCTGGGGTCACAGGTCAGTAATCTGGGGGTCACAGGTCAGTAATCTGGGGTCACAGGTCAGTAATCTGGGGTCACAGGTCTGTAATCTGGGGTCACAAGTCAGTAATCTGGGGTCACAGGTCAGTAATCTGGGGTCACAGCTCAGTAATCTGGGGTCACAGGTCAGCAATCTGGGGTCACAGGTCAGTAATCTGCTGTCACAGGTCAGTAATCTGGGGTCACAGGTCAGTAATCTGGGGTCACAGGTCAGTAATATGGGGTCACAGGTCAGTAATCTGGGGTCACAGGTCAGTAATCTGGGGTCACATGTCAGTAATCTGGGGTCACAGGTCAGTAATCTGGGGTCACAGGTCAGTAATCTGGGGTCACAGGTCAGTAATCTGGGGTCAGGTCAGTAATCTGGGGTCACAGGTCAGTAATCTGGGGTCACAGGTCAGTAATCTTGGGTCACAGGTCAGTAATCTGGGGTCACAGGTCAGTAATCTGGGGTCACAGGTCAGTAATCTGGGGTCACAGGTCAGTAATCTGGGGTCACAGGTCAGTAATCTGGGGTCACAGGTCAGTAATCTGGGGTCACAGGTCAGTAATCTGGGGTCACAGGTCAGTAATCTGGGGTCACAGGTCAGTAATCTGGGTCACAGGTCAGTAATCTGGGGTCACAGGTCAGTAATCTGGGGTCACAGGTCAGTAATCTGGGGTCACAGGTCAGTAATCTGGGGTCAGGTCAGTAATCTGGGGTCACAGGTCAATAATCTGGGGTCACAGGTCAGTAATCTGGGGTCACAGGTCAGTAATCTGGGGTCAGGTCAGTAATCTGGGGTCACAGGTCAGTAATCTGGGGTCACAGGTCAGTAATCTGGGGTCACAGGTCAGTAATCTGGGGTCACAGGTCAGTAATCTGGGGTCACAGGTCAGTAATCTGGGGTCACAGGTCAGTAATCTGGGGTCACAGGTCAGTCATCTGGGGTCACAGGTCAGTAATCTGGGGTCACAGGTCAGTAATCTGGGGTCACAGGTCAGTAATCTGGGGTCACAGGTCAGTAATCTGGGTCACAGGTCAGTAATCTGGGGTCACAGGTCAGTAATCTGGGGTCACAGGTCAGTAATCTGGGGTCACAGGTCAGTAATCTGGAGGTCACAGGTCAGTAATCTGGGGTCACAGGTCAGTAATCTGGGGTCACAGGTCTGTAATCTGGGGTCACAAGTCAGTAATCTGGGGTCACAGGTCAGTAATCTGGGGTCACAGCTCAGTAATCTGGGGTCACAGGTCAGCAATCTGGGGTCACAGGTCAGTAATCTGCTGTCACAGGTCAGTAATCTGGGGTCACAGGTCAGTAATCTGGGGTCACAGGTCAGTAATATGGGGTCACAGGTCAGTAATCTGGGGTCACAGGTCAGTAATCTGGGGTCACATGTCAGTAATCTGGGGTCACAGGTCAGTAATCTGGGGTCACAGGTCAGTAATCTGCTGCACTCCCGGGTCACAGGTCAGTAATCAGGGTCACAGGTCTGTAATCTGGGGTCACAGGTCAGTAATCTGGGGTCACAGGTCAGTAATCTGGGGTTACAGGTCAGTAATCTGGGGTCACAGGTCAGTAATCTGGGGTCACAGGTCAGTAATCTGGGGTCACAGATCAGTAATCTGGTGTCAGGTCAGTAATCTGGGGTCACAGGTCAATAATCTGGGGTCACAGGTCAGTAATCTGGGGTCACAGGTCAGTAATCTGGGGTCAGGTCAGTAATCTGGGGTCACAGGTCAGTAATCTGGGGTCACAGGTCAGTAATCTGGGGTCACAGGTCAGTAATCTGGGGTCACAGGTCAGTAATCTGGGGTCACAGGTCAGTAATCTGGGGTCACAGGTCAGTAATCTGGGGTCACAGGTCAGTAATCTGGGGTCACAGGTCAGTAATCTGGGGTCACAGGTCAGTAATCTGGGGTCACAGGTCAGTAATCTGGGTCACAGGTCAGTAATCTGGGGTAACAGGTCAGTAATCTGGGGTCACAGGTCAGTAATCTGGGGTCACAGGTCAGTAATCTGGGGGTCACAGGTCAGTAATCTGGGGTCACAGGTCAGTAATCTGGGGTCACAGGTCTGTAATCTGGGGTCACAAGTCAGTAATCTGGGGTCACAGGTCAGTAATCTGGGGTCACAGCTCAGTAATCTGGGGTCACAGGTCAGCAATCTGGGGTCACAGGTCAGTAATCTGCTGTCACAGGTCAGTAATCTGGGGTCACAGGTCAGTAATCTGGGGTCACAGGTCAGTAATATGGGGTCACAGGTCAGTAATCTGGGGTCACAGGTCAGTAATCTGGGGTCACATGTCAGTAATCTGGGGTCACAGGTCAGTAATCTGGGGTCACAGGTCAGTAATCTGGGGTCACAGGTCAGTAATCTGGGGTCAGATCAGTAATCTGGGGTCACAGGTCAGTAATCTGGGGTCACAGGTCAGTAATCTGGGGTCACAGGTCAGTAATCTGGGGTCACAGGTCAGTAATCTGGGGTCACAGGTCAGTAATCTGGGGTCACAGGTCAGTAATCTGGGGTCACAGGTCAGAAATCTGGGGTCACAGGTCAGTAATCTGGGGTCACAGGTCAGTAATCTGGGGTCACAGGTCAGTAATCTGGGGTCACAGGTCAGTAATCTGGGTCACAGGTCAGTAATCTGGGGTCACAGGTCAGTAATCTGGGGTCACAGGTCAGTAATCTGGGGTCACAGGTCAGTAATCTGGGGTCAGGTCAGTAATCTGGGGTCACAGGTCAATAATCTGGGGTCACAGGTCAGTAATCTGGGGTCACAGGTCAGTAATCTGGGGTCAGGTCAGTAATCTGGGGTCACAGGTCAGTAATCTGGGGTCACAGGTCAGTAATCTGGGGTCACAGGTCAGTAATCTGTGGTCACAGGTCAGTAATCTGGGGTCACAGGTCAGTAATCTGGGGTCACAGGTCAGTAATCTGGGGTCACAGGTCAGTCATCTGGGGTCACAGGTCAGTAATCTGGGGTCACAGGTCAGTAATCTGGGGTCACAGGTCAGTAATCTGGGTCACAGGTCAGTAATCTGGGGTCACAGGTCAGTAATCTGGGGTCACAGGTCAGTAATCTGGGGTCACAGGTCAGTAATCTGGGGGTCACAGGTCAGTAATCTGGGGTCACAGGTCAGTAATCTGGGGTCACAGGTCTGTAATCTGGGGTCACAAGTCAGTAATCTGGGGTCACAGGTCAGTAATCTGGGGTCACAGCTCAGTAATCTGGGGTCACAGGTCAGCAATCTGGGGTCACAGGTCAGTAATCTGCTGTCACAGGTCAGTAATCTGGGGTCACAGGTCAGTAATCTGGGGTCACAGGTCAGTAATATGGGGTCACAGGTCAGTAATCTGGGGTCACAGGTCAGTAATCTGGGGTCACATGTCAGTAATCTGGGGTCACAGGTCAGTAATCTGGGGTCAGGTCAGTAATCTGGGGTCACAGGTCAGTAATCTGGGGTCACAGGTCAGTAATCTGGGGTCACAGGTCAGTAATCTGGGGTCACAGGTCAGTAATCTGGGGTCACAGGTCAGTAATCTGGGGTCACAGGTCAGTAATCTGGGGTCACAGGTCAGTAATCTGGGGTCACAGGTCAGTAATCTGGGGTCACAGGTCAGTAATCTGGGGTCACAGGTCAGTAATCTGGGGTCACAGGTCAGTAATCTGGGGTCACAGGTCAGTAATCTGCTGCACTCCAGGGTCACAGGTCAGTAATCACACCAGGGTCACAGGTCAGTAATCTGCTGCACGCCAGGGTCACAGGTCAGTAATCTGCTGCACTCCCAGGTCACAGGTCAGTAATCTGCTGCACGCCAGGGTCACAGGTCAGTAATCTGATGCACTCCCGGGTCACAGGTCAGTAATCAGGGTCACAGGTCAGTAATCTGCTGCACACCAGGGTTACAGGTCAGTAATCTGCTGCACTCCAGGGTCACAGGTCAGTAATCACACCAGGGTCACAGGTCAGTAATCTGCTGCACTCCCAGGTCACAGGTCAGTAATCTGCTGCACGCCAGGGTCACAGGTCAGTAATCTGATGCACTCCCGGGTCACAGGTCAGTAATCAGGGTCACAGGTCAGTAATCTGCTGCACACCAGGGTCACAGGTCAGTAATCACACCAGGGTCACAGGTCAGTAATCTGCTGCACGCCAGGGTCACAGGTCAGTAATCTGGGGTCACAGGTCAGTAATCTGGGGTCACAGGTCAGTAATCAGGGTCACAGGTCAGTAATCTGCTGCACTCCCAGGTCACAGGTCAGTAATCTGCTGCACGCCAGGGTCACAGGTCAGTAATCTGATGCACTCCCGGGTCACAGGTCAGTAATCTGGGGTCACAGGTCAGTAATCTGCTGCACACCAGGGTCACAGGTCAGTAATCTGGGGTCACAGGTCAGTAATCTGCTGCACTCCAGGGTCACAGGTCAGTAATCACACCAGGGTCACAGGTCAGTAATCTGCTGCACTCCCAGGTCACAGGTCAGTAATCTGCTGCACTCCAGGGTCACAGGTCAGTAATCACACCAGGGTCACAGGTCAGTAATCTGCTGCACTCCCAGGTCACAGGTCAGTAATCTGCTGCACACCAGGGTCACAGGTCAGTAATCTGATGCACTCCCGGGTCACAGGTCAGTAATCTGATGCACTCCCGGGTCACAGGTCAGTAATCTGATGCACTCCCGGGTCACAGGTCAGTAATCTGGGGTCACAGGTCAGTAATCTGCTGCACTCCCGGGTCACAGGTCAGTAATTTGGGGTCACAGGTCAGTAATCTGCTGCACTCCCGGGTCACAGGTCAGTAATCAGGGTCACAGGTCAGTAATCAGGGTCACAGGTCAGTAATCTGCTGCACACCAGGGTTACAGGTCAGTAATCTGCTGCACTCCCGGGTCACAGGTCAGTAATCAGGGTCACAGGTCTGTAATCTGGGGTCACAGGTCAGTAATCTGGGGTCACAGGTCAGTAATCTGGGGTCACAGGTCAGTAATCTGGGGTCACAGGTCAGTAATCTGGGGTCACAGGTCAGTAATCTGGGGTCACAGATCAGTAATCTGGTGTCAGGTCAGTAATCTGGGGTCACAGGTCAATAATCTGGGGTCACAGGTCAGTAATCTGGGGTCACAGGTCAGTAATCTGGGGTCAGGTCAGTAATCTGGGGTCACAGGTCAGTAATCTGGGGTCACAGGTCAGTAATCTGGGGTCACAGGTCAGTAATCTGGGGTCACAGGTCAGTAATCTGGGGTCACAGGTCAGTAATCTGGGGTCACAGGTCAGTAATCTGGGGTCACAGGTCAGTAATCTGGGGTCACAGGTCAGTAATCTGGGGTCACAGGTCAGTAATCTGGGGTCACAGGTCAGTAATCTGGGTCACAGGTCAGTAATCTGGGGTCACAGGTCAGTAATCTGGGGTCACAGGTCAGTAATCTGGGGTCACAGGTCAGTAATCTGGGGGTCACAGGTCAGTAATCTGGGGTCACAGGTCAGTAATCTGGGGTCACAGGTCTGTAATCTGGGGTCACAAGTCAGTAATCTGGGGTCACAGGTCAGTAATCTGGGGTCACAGCTCAGTAATCTGGGGTCACAGGTCAGCAATCTGGGGTCACAGGTCAGTAATCTGCTGTCACAGGTCAGTAATCTGGGGTCACAGGTCAGTAATCTGGGGTCACAGGTCAGTAATATGGGGTCACAGGTCAGTAATCTGGGGTCACAGGTCAGTAATCTGGGGTCACATGTCAGTAATCTGGGGTCACAGGTCAGTAATCTGGGGTCACAGGTCAGTAATCTGGGGTCACAGGTCAGTAATCTGGGGTCAGGTCAGTAATCTGGGGTCACAGGTCAGTAATCTGGGGTCACAGGTCAGTAATCTGGGGTCACAGGTCAGTAATCTGGGGTCACAGGTCAGTAATCTGGGGTCACAGGTCAGTAATCTGGGGTCACAGGTCAGTAATCTGGGGTCACAGGTCAGTAATCTGGGGTCACAGGTCAGTAATCTGGGGTCACAGGTCAGTAATCTGGGGTCACAGGTCAGTAATCTGGGTCACAGGTCAGTAATCTGGGGTCACAGGTCAGTAATCTGGGGTCACAGGTCAGTAATCTGGGGTCACAGGTCAGTAATCTGGGGTCAGGTCAGTAATCTGGGGTCACAGGTCAATAATCTGGGGTCACAGGTCAGTAATCTGGGGTCACAGGTCAGTAATCTGGGGTCAGGTCAGTAATCTGGGGTCACAGGTCAGTAATCTGGGGTCACAGGTCAGTAATCTGGGGTCACAGGTCAGTAATCTGGGGTCACAGGTCAGTAATCTGGGGTCACAGGTCAGTAATCTGGGGTCACAGGTCAGTAATCTGGGGTCACAGGTCAGTCATCTGGGGTCACAGGTCAGTAATCTGGGGTCACAGGTCAGTAATCTGGGGTCACAGGTCAGTAATCTGGGGTCACAGGTCAGTAATCTGGGTCACAGGTCAGTAATCTGGGGTCACAGGTCAGTAATCTGGGGTCACAGGTCAGTAATCTGGGGTCACAGGTCAGTAATCTGGAGGTCACAGGTCAGTAATCTGGGGTCACAGGTCAGTAATCTGGGGTCACAGGTCTGTAATCTGGGGTCACAAGTCAGTAATCTGGGGTCACAGGTCAGTAATCTGGGGTCACAGCTCAGTAATCTGGGGTCACAGGTCAGCAATCTGGGGTCACAGGTCAGTAATCTGCTGTCACAGGTCAGTAATCTGGGGTCACAGGTCAGTAATCTGGGGTCACAGGTCAGTAATATGGGGTCACAGGTCAGTAATCTGGGGTCACAGGTCAGTAATCTGGGGTCACATGTCAGTAATCTGGGGTCACAGGTCAGTAATCTGGGGTCACAGGTCAGTAATCTGCTGCACTCCCGGGTCACAGGTCAGTAATCAGGGTCACAGGTCTGTAATCTGGGGTCACAGGTCAGTATCTGCTGCACTCCATGGTCACAGGTCAGTAATCTGGGGTCACAGGTCAGTAATCTGGAGTCACAGGTCTGTAATCTGGGGTCACAGGTCTGTAATCTGGGGTCACAGGTCAGTAATCTGCTGTCACAGGTCAGTAATCTGCTGTCACAGGTCAGTAATCTGGGGTCACAGGTCAGTAATCTGGGGTCACAGGTCAGTAATCTGGGGTCACAGGTCAGTAATCTGCTGTCACAGGTCAGTAATATGGGGTCACAGGTCAGTAATATGGGGTCACAGGTCAGTAATATGGGGTCACAGGTCTGTAATCTGGGGTCACAGGTCAGTAATATGGGTCACAGGTCAGTAATCTGGGGTCACAGGTCAGTAATCTGGGGGCACAGGTCAGTAATCTGGGGTCACAGGTCAGTAATCTGGGGTCACAGGTCAGTAATCTGGGGTCACAGGTCAGTAATCTGGGGTCACAGGTCAGTAATCTGCTGCACTCCAGGGTCACAGGTCAGTAATCTGCTGCACGCCAGGGTCACAGGCCAGTAGTCTGGGGTCACAGGTCAGTAATCTGGGGTCACAGGTCAGTAATCTGGGGGTCACAGGTCAGTAATCTGGGGTCACAGGTCAGTAATCTGGGGTCACAGGTCAGCAATCTGGGGTCACAGGTCAGTAATCTGGGGTCACAGGTCAGTAATCTAGGGTCACAGGTCAGTATTCTGGGGTCACAGGTCAGTAATCTGGGGGTCACAGGTCAGTAATCTGGGGTCACAGGTCAGTATTCTGGGGTCACAGGTCAGTAATCTGCTGCCGCGGTTTCTGCGGGATATGCACCAGACGCTCATGGTTTTTGTTGTTGCGAATTGCATAGTATATGTTAACGCAGACATCGTTTTGTTGTGTAATCAATCGTGTCCGGCTGATCTGGGAGCCTCTGGCCAGTGTAGTGTCAGTCCGGCTGGCCAGTGTAGTGTCGAGTCTCTGGCCAGTGTAGTCCAGTCTGTTTTAGCGCGACTCCGGCCAGTCTGTGTTACCGCCGCGGTTGTCTGTTTCAGCCGGTAGGTGGCAGGCCCCGCGGCCTCACAGCCGGTGCGGCCGCCGCTGGCTGCGCCGTCTGCAGCTGTTCGCCGCCGTAGACCGGCTGTACTGGCCGCATGTCGTCATGCTGCTCTACCTGCCCTTCGGTGAGCCGACGTGCATACGGAGAGTGCGCACTCTCCGACGGAGAGTGCGTACTGTCCGACGGAGAGTGCGTACTGTCCGACGGAGAGTGCGTACTGTCCGACGGAGAGTGCGTACTGTCCGACGGAGAGTGCGTACTGTCCGACGGAGAGTGCGTACTGTCCGACGGAGAGTGTGTACTGTCCGACGGAGAGTGCGTACTGTCCGACGGAGAGTACGTACTGTCCGACGGAGAGTGCGTACTGTCCGACGGAGAGTGCGTACTGTCCGACGGAGAGTGCGTACTGTCCGACGGGGATGGGCTGCTCTGTGACTGAGTTGGAACTTAAAAGCACCATGGACTTGAAGAAGAATCCACTGCAAGTTTGTTATGTTTAATTAGTAACAGACTTACTAATTGACTATTTTTGTATATCGGGATCACTTGTTGGCTTTATCAGCTGTGATTTCCCGTTCATGCATTTTCTTCCAAGTTCCAGTGGCATATGAATATGTATGTCTGCTTGTGTATATATTTACCTCAAGGCGTCGTGCGTGTGTTGCGAGCTGGCTGTGACTGGCTGTTGAGTTTCTGTGTATTAACCCTGTATCCCCCGCGCCCGGCTCTGCTCAGGTCCCTGGCTGGTGGGGGAGGTGATTAGTGACCTGACCGGTGTGGTGTTCGCCTGGGGCACGTTCGTCGGCGGTGCGTTCATCCCTGGCCTGCTGCAGTACGCGTTCGGCCTGCTCCAGCTGCTGATGTTCCATCTGCCGCTGATGCTGGCGACCGGGGCGCTGCTGGACTGTCGGTCAGTCATACACGCGCTCACGGCGCCGCCCCCCCCCCCCCCCCCACCCCGCACCCCCGCTGGACTGTGGGTCAGTTATACATGCGCTCACGGCACCCCCCGCACCCCTCTGGACTATCGGTATCGGTATCTGCTGCTGGACTATCGGTCAGCTATACACGAGCTCACGGCGCCGCCCCCCCCCCCCCCCCCCCCCACCCACCCCGCACCCCCGCTGGACTGTGGGTCAGTTATACATGCGCTCACGGCACACCCCCCCCCCACACCCCTGCTGGACTATCGGTCAGCTATACACGCGCTCACGGCGCCCCCCCCCCCCCCCCGCAACTCCGCTTGACTGCCGGCCAGTTGTACGCACATACGACAGACACCCAGTGTTCTCAGAATCGGGGGCAGGATACAGTCCGGGGCTCGTTCGTTCAGGGCAATGGTGTGCACATTCTTGCCCAATGATTTGTCAGTTTGTTTCTCCGTACGTGTGGTGGTTCATCTATCAAGTCGTTATGTTGTCCCTCTTATATCGTCTCCTTCCTGATGCAGTGATGGAAATGGGGGGAAACCCCAAAGTAATGGTCTGTTAAATATGAAGACGTTTGCCGCCTCAGTGCCACATTACGTCCTCCAGGTCGCCGGCTGCTCATGCTCTTGTCGTCTTTCTAACTGCCACATTACGTCCTCCAGGTCGCCGGCTGCTCATGCTCTTGTCTTTCTAACTGCCACATTACGTCCTCCAGGTCGCCGGCTGATCATGCTCTTGTCTTTCTAACTGCCACATTACGTCCTCCAGGTCGCCGGCTGCTCATGCTCTTGTCTTTCTAACTGCCACATTACGTCCTCCAGGTCGCCGGCTGCTCATGCTCTTGTCTTTCTAACTGCCACATTACGTCCTCCAGGTCGCCGGCTGATCATGCTCTTGTCTTTCTAACTGCCACATTACGTCCTCCAGGTCGCCGGCTGCTCATGCTCTTGTCTTTCTAACTGCCACGTCACGTCCTCCAGGTCGCCGCCTGCTCATGCTCTTGTCTTTCTAACTGCCACATTACGTCCTCCAGGTCGCCGGCTGCTCATGCTCTTGTCTTTCTAACTGCCACATTACGTCCTCCAGGTCGCCGGCTGCTCATGCTCTTGTCTTTCTAACTACCATGTCACGTCCTCCAGGCTGCCGGCTGTTCTTGTCGTCTTTCTAACTGTCACATTACGTCCTCCAGGTCGCCGGCTGCTCATGCTCTTGTCTTTCTAACTGCCACATTACGTCCTCCAGGTCGCCGGCTGCTCATGCGCTTGTCTTTCTAACTGCCACATCACGTCCTCCAGGTCGCCGGCTGCTCATGCTCTTGTCTTTCTAACTGCCACATTACGTCCTCCAGGTCGCCGGCTGATCATGCTCTTGTCTTTCTAACTGCCACATTACGTCCTCCAGGTCGCCTGCTGCTCATGCTCTTGTCTTTCGAACTGTCACATTGCGTCCTCCAGGTTGCCGGCTGCTCTTGTCGTCTTTCTAACTGTCACATTACGTCCTCCAGGTCGCCGGCTGCTCATGCTCTTGTCTTTCGAACTGTCACATTGCGTCCTCCAGGTTGCCGGCTGCTCTTGTCGTCTTTCTAACTGTCACATTACGTCCTCCAGGTCGCCGGCTGCTCATGCTCTTGTCTTTCGAACTGCCACATTACGTCCTCCAGGTCGCCGGCTGCTCATGCTCTTGTCTTTCTAACTGCCACATTACGTCCTCCAGGTCGCCGGCTGCTCATGCTCTTGTCTTTCGAACTGTCACATTGCGTCCTCCAGGTTGCCGGCTGCTCTTGTCGTCTTTCTAACTGTCACATTACGTCCTCCAGGTCGCCGGCTGCTCATGCTCTTGTCTTTCTAACTGCCACATTACGTCCTCCAGGTCGCCGGCTGCTCATGCTCTTATCTTTCTAACTGTCACATTGCCCTTAAACCCGAATCATCGTCATCATCATAACTGTCACATTACGTCCTCCAGGTTGTCGGCTGTTCATGCTCTTGTCTTTCTAACTCACATTGCGTCCTCCAGGTTGCCGGCTGTTCATGCTCTTGTCTTTCTGTCACATTGCGTCCTCCAGGTTGCCGGCTGATCATGCTCTTGTCTTTCTGACTGTCACATTGCGTCCTCCAGGTCGCCGGCTGCCCATGCTCTTGTCTTTCTAACTGCCACATTACGTCCTCCAGGTTGTCGGCTGTTCATGCTCTTGTCTTTCTAACTGCCACATTACGTCCTCCAGGTCGCCGGCTGATCATGCTCTTGTCTTTCTAACTGCCACATTACGTCCTCCAGGTCGCCGGCTGCTCATGCTCTTGTCTTTCTAACTGCCACATTACGTCCTCCAGGTCGCCGGCTGCTCATGCTCTTGTCTTTCTAACTGCCACGTCACGTCCTCCAGGTCGCCGGCTGCTCATGCTCTTGTCTTTCTAACTGCCACATTACGTCCTCCAGGTCGCCGGCTGCTCATGCTCTTGTCTTTCTAACTGCCACGTCACGTCCTCCAGGTCGCCGGCTGCCCATGCTCTTGTCTTTCTAACTGCCACATTACGTCCTCCAGGTCGCCGGCTGATCATGCTCTTGTCTTTCTAACTGCCACATTACGTCCTCCAGGTCGCCGGCTGCTCATGCTCTTGTCTTTCTAACTGTCACATTACGTCCTCCAGGTCGCCGGCTGCTCATGCTCTTGTCTTTCTAACTGCCACATTACGTCCTCCAGGTTGCCGGCTGCTCATGCTCTTGTCTTTCTAACTGTCACATTATGTCCTCCAGGTCGCCGGCTGCTCATGCTCTTGTCTTTCTAACTGCCACATTACGTCCTCCAGGTCGCCGGCTGCTCATGCGCTTGTCTTTCTAACTGCCACATCACGTCCTCCAGGTCGCCGGCTGCTCATGCTCTTGTCTTTCTAACTGCCACATTACGTCCTCCAGGTCGCCGGCTGATCATGCTCTTGTCTTTCTAACTGCCACATTACGTCCTCCAGGTCGCCTGCTGCTCATGCTCTTGTCTTTCGAACTGTCACATTGCGTCCTCCAGGTTGCCGGCTGCTCTTGTCGTCTTTCTAACTGTCACATTACGTCCTCCAGGTCGCCGGCTGCTCATGCTCTTGTCTTTCGAACTGTCACATTGCGTCCTCCAGGTTGCCGGCTGCTCTTGTCGTCTTTCTAACTGTCACATTACGTCCTCCAGGTCGCCGGCTGCTCATGCTCTTGTCTTTCTAACTGCCACATTACGTCCTCCAGGTCGCCGGCTGCTCGTGCTCTTGTCTTTCTAACTGCCACATTACGTCCTCCAGGTCGCCGGCTGCTCATGCTCTTATCTTTCTAACTGTCACATTGCCCTTAAACCCGAATCATCGTCATCATCATAACTGTCACATTACGTCCTCCAGGTTGTCGGCTGTTCATGCTCTTGTCTTTCTAACTGTCACATTGCGTCCTCCAGGTTGCCGGCTGTTCATGCTCTTGTCTTTCTGTCACATTGCGTCCTCCAGGTTGCCGGCTGATCATGCTCTTGTCTTTCTGACTGTCACATTGCGTCCTCCAGGTCGCCGGCTGCCCATGCTCTTGTCTTTCTAACTGCCACATTACGTCCTCCAGGTTGTCGGCTGTTCATGCTCTTGTCTTTCTAACTGCCACATTACGTCCTCCAGGTCGCCGGCTGATCATGCTCTTGTCTTTCTAACTGCCACATTACGTCCTCCAGGTCGCCGGCTGCTCATGCTCTTGTCTTTCTAACTGCCACATTACGTCCTCCAGGTCGCCGGCTGCTCATGCTCTTGTCTTTCTAACTGTCACGTCCTCCAGGTCGCCGGCTGCTCATGCTCTTGTCTTTCTAACTGCCGCATTACGTCCTCCAGGTCGCCGGCTGCTCATGCTCTTGTCTTTCTAACTGCCACGTCACGTCCTCCAGGTCGCCGGCTGCCCATGCTCTTGTCTTTCTAACTGCCACATTACGTCCTCCAGGTCGCCGGCTGATCATGCTCTTGTCTTTCTAACTGCCACATTACGTCCTCCAGGTCGCCGGCTGCTCATGCTCTTGTCTTTCTAACTGTCACATTACGTCCTCCAGGTCGCCGGCTGCTCATGCTCTTGTCTTTCTAACTGTCACATTACGTCCTCCAGGTTGCCGGCTGATCATGCTCTTGTCTTTCTAACTGCCACATTACGTCCTCCAGGTCGCCGGCTGTTCATGCTCTTGTCTTTCTAACTGTCACATTATGTCCTCCAGGTCGCCGGCTGCTCATGCTCTTGTCTTTCTAACTGCCACATTACGTCCTTCAGGTCGCCGGCTGCTCATGCTCTTGTCTGTCTAACTGTCACATTACGTCCTCCAGGTCGCCGGCTGCTCATGCTCTTGTCTTTCTAACTGTCACATTATGTCCTCCAGGTCGCCGGCTGCTCATGCTCTTGTCTTTCTAACTGCCACATTACGTCCTCCAGGTTGTCGGCTGTTCATGCTCTTGTCTTTCTAACTGCACATTGCCCTTAAACCCGAATCATCGTCATCATCATAACTGTCACATCACGTCCTCCAGGTCGCCGGCTGATCATGCTCTTGTCTTTCTAACTGTCACATTACGTCCTCCAGGTCGCCGGCTGCTCATGCTCTTGTCTTTTTAACTGTCACATTACGTCCTCCAGGTCGCCGGCTGTTCATGCTCTTGTCTTTCTAACTGTCACATTACGTCCTCCAGGTTGCCGGCTGCTCATGCTCTTGTCTTTCTAACTGCCACATTACGTCCTCCAGGTCGCCGGCTGCTCATGCTCTTGTCTTGCTAACTGCCACGTCACGTCCTCCAGGCTGCCGGCTGTTCTTGTCGTCTTTCTAACTGTCACATTACGTCCTCCAGGTCGCCGGCTGCTCATGCTCTTGTCTTTCTAACTGTCACATTACGTCCTCCAGGTCGCCGGCTGCTCATGCTCTTGTCTTTCTAACTGCCACGTCACGTCCTCCAGGTCGCCGGCTGCTCATGCTCTTGTCTTTCTAACTGTCACCTTACGTCCTCCAGGTCGCCGGCTGCTCATGCTCTTGTCTTTCTAACTGTCACATTACGTCCTCCAGGTCGCCGGCTGATCATGCTCTTGTCTTTCTAACTGCCACATTACGTCCTCCAGGTCGCCGGCTGTTCATGCTCTTGTCTTTCTGTCACACTACGTCCTCCAGGTCGCCGGCTGATCATGCTCTTGTCTTTCTAACTGTCACATTACGTCCTCCAGGTCGCCGGCTGCTCATGCTCTTGTCTTGCTAACTGCCACGTCACGTCCTCCAGGCTGCCGGCTGTTCTTGTCGTCTTTCTAACTGTCACATTACGTCCTCCAGGTCGCCGGCTGCTCATGCTCTTGTCTTTCTAACTGTCACATTACGTCCTCCAGGTCGCCGGCTGCTCATGCTCTTGTCTTTCTAACTGCCACGTCACGTCCTCCAGGTCGCCGGCTGCTCATGCTCTTGTCTTTCTAACTGTCACCTTACGTCCTCCAGGTCGCCGGCTGCTCATGCTCTTGTCTTTCTAACTGTCACATTACGTCCTCCAGGTCGCCGGCTGATCATGCTCTTGTCTTTCTAACTGCCACATTACGTCCTCCAGGTCGCCGGCTGCTCATGCTCTTGTCTTTCTGTCACACTACGTCCTCCAGGTCGCCGGCTGATCATGCTCTTGTCTTTCTAACTGTCACATTACGTCCTCCAGGTCGCCGGCTGATCATGCTCTTGTCTTTCTAACTGCCACATTACGTCCTCCAGGTTGCCGGCTGCTCATGCTCTTGTCTTTCTAACTGCCACGTCACGTCCTCCAGGACGCCGGCTGCTCATGCTCTTGTCTTTATAACTGCCACATTACGTCCTCCAGGTCGCCGGCTGCTCATGCTCTTGTCTTTATAACTGCCACATTACGTCCTCCAGGTCGCCGGCTGCTCATGCTCTTGTCTTTCTAACTGCCACATTACGTCCTCCAGGTCGCCGGCTGCTCATGCTCTTGTCTTTCTAACTGTCACATTACGTCCTCCAGGTCGCCGGCTGATCATGCTCTTGTCTTTATAACTGTCACATTACGTCCTCCAGGTCGCCGGCTGATCATGCTCTTGTCTTTCTAACTGCCACATTACGTCCTCCAGGTCGCCGGCTGCTCATGCTCTTGTCTTTCTAACTGCCACATTACGCCCTCCAGGTCGCCGGCTGCTCATGCTCTTGTCTTTCTAACTGCCACATTACGTCCTCCAGGTCGCCGGCTGCTCATGCTCTTGTCTTTCTAACTGTCACATTACGTCCTCCAGGTCGCCGGCTGATCATGCTCTTGTCTTTCTAACTGCCATATTACGTCCTCCAGGTCGCCGGCTGCTCTTGTCGTCTTTCTAACTGTGAATCAGCGCGAACCATAGCTGTTTGGCGTGACCGCGTGACCGGAACCCATGCGTTATCGTCTGTCGGCTGACCTGCCCCGCTTGTGAGCTAACCTAACGTAACCTAAGCTCTCCTGCCGCCAGACTGGCCGGCCTGTCTGTCGGAGAGGGGGACCGGCGACCCCGACTGTGGGCTCCTCACGGCTGTCTGCTGCTGGTCTGCCTGCTGCAGCTGAACAGCGTGAGTATCGGGTACTGCGTGACGAACAAGGCGTGACGTGACCGGCGTGCGTCGCTGCAGTGGACCCTGAACAGCGTGAGTATCGGGTACTGCGTGACGAACAAGGCGTGACGTGACCGGCGTGCGTCGCTACAGTGGACCTTGAACAGCGGGAGTATCGGGTACTGCGTGACGAACAAGGCGTGACGTGACCGGCGTGCGTCGCTACAGTGGACCCTGAACAGCGTGAGTATCGGGTACTGCGTGACGAACACGGCGTGACGTGACCGGCGTGCGTCGCTACAGTGGACCCTGAACAGCGGGAGTATCGGGTACTGCGTGACGAACACGGCGTGACGCGACCGGCGTGCGTCGCTGCAGTGGACCCTGCGCTGCACGGAGAGGCGGCGGTACGAAACACATGGCAGGCTATTGTGAGTTAAAAATGGATATCCGTCCCAAGTTCCAAAAAGGCAAACGTTATTTCAAGAACACTTGACAAGGCTGGCTTAAATGTTTCCATGAATTCAGGAACCGAAATAAAATAAATGATCGAACGAAACCCGAAGAACACGTCCGTTACGTCACAAATTAGTGTTGTGTATGAGATTCCTTGTAATTGATGCAATACAATGTACGTGGTTGAAACGGGTAGTGGGTTTTAAAAGTTAGATTAAAGGAACACAAAAGTGATGTTAAGTTTCGCCGTACTTCAACCGCATATTGATCAATACAAACACTTACCTAATTGGTAGAGTACTAGAATAGTATAAAATAATATAAAAAAGCAGACTCGATTTTTTTAGAGGCAGCACATATTTTTACCTCGGGGAAACATTTAACAAAATGAGTGTGCCTACTGTTTTGGAATGTCAAAAATATTTTTCATACGGTAAGTAGCTATTGGTTTCATTGTTGTATATGATGAAATTCACATCTGGAGCCCCTTCAGTTGAATTTTCACTTATATTGTTGTTTTTTTGCTTATGTTTTGTTTCGATATCTATAAAACGATCGTCACTATGGTGATGTTATGTAAAACGGCGCACATAAGACAATGCAATTACGATCACATCATGCAAGATAGAAAGACAAGTTTCGCACAGCACGTTCTTGCCACTGTGAACTTTATTATGTGCAAGTTTCGTAGCTCTAAATTGATATCTTCTTTAAAAAATAGCCATCGGCCAGCATCGAAACGGCCGTCATCGAAAAACATGATGGCCGTCCAGTTTCTGTTTGGCTGTTGCTGTCAGCGTGCACGAGCTGTTTTGTTGAATTGTTATTGGCCGGCGCTAACAATATGCTAGCAGTTTAATCGATAGTTGCAGTGCTTCTAGTAGCGGAAGCCCTCTGGAGTCTACCCGATAACTTTTTGCTCCCAGCAAGTTCCTGGAGTCTGGAATATCTCAGCAACTAGGGCAAATCTGGAGAAACGAAGTCATGGGTCAATTCAGAAAATTATGTTCTATAGACCAGTGTCAATAACCCAAAATAAGCGATGTGAGTAGGCACACTCCCTTTAACTCCAGAAATGGGTTTATAGCATCGGCTTCCTCTGCGGTTAGTTTATCTGTGAGATCGTTGTGAAATACTCACGCGAATATGTTGTCTTTGGACGGTTTATATATATGTGACGTTGACCGGATATTCCTGCACTCAAAACCACAGTGAACACGGTACTTGATACCGAAGGCTTTGTGAATATAAGTTGAATTACCGTCGTCATTGTATCCATACATGTTAGACTGCGTCACCGAAATGTGTCCCCGAGCGTGTTACGTTAGCCATACCTGGTGCCGTGTTACGTTAGCCATACCTGGTGCCGTGTTACGTTATTATTATTATTATTATTATTATTATTATTATTATTATTATTATTATTATTATTATTATTATTATTATTATTATTATTATTATTATTATTATTATTATTATTATTATTATATTATTATTATTATTATTATATTATTATTATTATTATTATTATATTATTATTATTATTATACTATTATTATTATTATATTATTATTATTATTATTATTATTATTATTATTATTATATTATGATATTATTATTATTATTATTGTATTATTATTATTATTTCGTTGTCCCTACCAACCAGGGGAGTGGGCGTTACGGTGGGAATTCTAAACAAACGAAACGTTGTGCTTGTGCTATGTTAGCTTGTCCTCGAGCCGTGTTATGTTATACCGTGTTCCCGAGCCGTGTTCCTGCTGCCGTGTTCCCGAGCCGTGTTACGCTCGGGATGTGCCGCGAGTGGCGTGTTATATCCGGCCGTGTCCCTGCTGCCGTGTTCCCAAGCCGTGTTACGCTCGGGATGTGCCCCGAGTGGCGTGTTATATCCGGCCGTGTTCCTGCTGCCGTGTTCCCGAGCCGTGTTGCGCTCGGGATGTGCCCCGAGTGGCGTGTTATATCCGGCCGTGTTCCTGCTGCCGTGTTCCCGAGCCGTGTTGCGCTCGGGATGTGCCCCGAGTGGTGTGTTATATCCGGCCGTGTTCCTGCTGCCGTGTTCCCGAGCCGTGTTGCGCTCGGGATGTGCCCCGAGTGGTGTGTTATATCCGGCCGTGTTCCTGCTGCCGTGTTCCCGAGCCGTGTTGCGCTCGGGATGTGCCCCGAGTGGTGTGTTATATCCGGCCGTGTTCCTGCTGCCGTGTTCCCGAGCCGTGTTGCGCTCGGGATGTGCCCCGAGTGGCGTGTTATATCCGGCCGTGTTCCTGCTGCCGTGTTCCCGAGCCGTGTTGCGCTCGGGATGTGCCCCGAGTGGTGTGTTATATCCGGCCGTGTTCCTGCTGCCGTGTTCCCGAGCCGTGTTGCGCTCGGGATGTGCCCCGAGTGGTGTGTTATATCCGGCCGTGTTCCTGCTGCCGTGTTCCCGAGCCGTGTTGCGCTCGGGATGTGCCCCGAGTGGTGTGTTATATCCGGCCGTGTTCCTGCTGCCGTGTTCCCGAGCCGTGTTGCGCTCGGGATGTGCCCCGAGTGGCGTGTTATATCCGGCCGTGTTCCTGCTGCCGTGTTCCCGAGCCGTGTTGCGCTCGGGATGTGCCCCGAGTGGTGTGTTATATCCGGCCGTGTTCCTGCTGCCGTGTTCCCGAGCCGTGTTGCGCTCGGGATGTGCCCCGAGTGGTGTGTTATATCCGGCCGTGTCCCTGCTGTCCGTCGACGGGCCTCTGTTCTGTCCGTCAGACGGTGAACTTCTACAAGTCGTATGACCTGACGGCCACTCTGCTGGGCCCGTTCCGGACCTGGTCTCTGTTGATCGGGCTGTACGTGTGGCGCACTGCCGCCACTCTGCCGGCAGCCGCCCTCAGGTGAGACCTGGACTCTGCCGGCAGCCGCCCTCAGGTGAGACCGGGGTCTGACTCACTCTGCCGGCAGCCGCCCTCAGGTGAGACCGGGACTCTGCCGGCAGCCGCCCGCAGGTGAGACCGGGACTCTGCCGGCAGCCGCCCTCAGCTGAGACCGGGGTCTGACTCACTCTGCCGGCAGCCGCCCTCAGGTGAGACCGGGACTCTGGCGGCAGCCGCCCTCAGGTGAGACCGGGACTCTGGCGGCAGCCGCCCTCAGGTGAGACCGGGACTCTGGCGGCAGCCGCCCTCAGGTGAGACCGGGGTCTGACTTACTCTGCCGGCAGCCGCCCTCATGTGAGACCTGGACTCTGCCGGCAGCCGCCCTCAGCTGAGACCGGGGTCTGACTCACTCTGCCGGCAGCCGCCCTCAGGTGAGACCGGGACTCTGGCGGCAGCCGCCCTCATGTGAGACCTAGGGTCTGGTCAAATTTGGCACACAGGCAGCCAATGGCCTTCTAAACATCCCCCTAGAAGGTTTTTGGGATGCATCTCATAGCTAAGCATCTAGAGGCCAATATAGAGGTCTGGGCACCTTGCCAAATCGACGACCCCTTTGATTTCGCTCAAATTTGGTACAAAGGTAGCAAATGCCCACCCAACACCAACACCAAAAGGATTTTGCGATGCATCCCATAGTTAAGCGTCTAGAGGTCGAAATAGAGGTCTGGACAGATATTCGAAAAATCGACGACCCCTTCGATTTCACTCAAATATGGTACAAATGTAGAAAACGGCCACTTAACACCAACCTAGGGTTAGCAGATAGGGCCGTTAGCAGGTCTATCAGAGCCTAATGCCGGTCCAACAAGGTGCCTATCATAGCCTAATGTCAGTCCAACAAGGTGCCTATTATAGCCTAATGCCGGTCCAACAAGGTGCCTATCATAGCCTAATGTCAGTCCAACAAGGTGCCTATCATAGCCTGATGCCGGTCCAACAAGGTGCCTATCATAGCCTAATGCCGGTCCAACAAGGTGCCTATCATAGCCTGATGCCGGTCCAACAAGGTGCCTATCATAGCCTAATGCCAGTCCAACAAGGTGCCTAGCATAGCCTGATGCCGGTCCAACAAGGTGCCTATCATAGCCTAATGCCGGTCCAACAAGGTGCCTATCATAGCCTGATGCCGGTCCAACAAGGTGCCTATCATAGCATAATGCCGGTCCAACAAGGTGCCTATCATAGCCTAATGCCGGTCCAACAAGGTGCCTATCATAGCCTAATGTCGGTCCAACAAGGTGCCTATCATAGCCTAATGCCGGTCCAACAAGGTGCCTATTATAGCCTAATGCCGGTCCAACAAGGTGCCTATCATAGCCTAATGCCGGTCCAACAAGGTGCCTATCATAGCCTAATGCCGGTCCAACCAGGTGCCTATCATAGCCTAATGCCGGTCCAACAAGGTGCCTATCATAGCCTAATGTCGGTCCAACAAGGTGCCTATCATAGCCTAATGCCGGTCCAACAAGGGGTCCTCTTTCTAGGCTTAAAATGGCACTCGGTCGGCCTGCAGGGATCCTCAGTCGGTAAAACAGGGCCTCTTGTTGGTTTGAGAGGATGTTTTTTGGACCTTAGGAGGCCTTCTGTTTAAGACGGTCTGAACGAGCCTTCATTGGGTTGAGAGGGTATGTTCAGGCCTGATAGGGCCGTATACTTGTCCAAGAAGGTACTGTCTCGATCTGATAGACCCTGGGTCGGTCTTAGAAGGTCTTATACTGGCCTGAGAAGGTCCTAGGTCGGCAAGATAAAGCCCTCCACCCTATTTGAGAGGACCATCAGTAAACCTGACAGGACCCTCGGCTGGTCTGATAGGCCCCTTGCTAAATGGGCCCTCGGTCGGCTTGTGAGGACCCTTGATCGGTGTGACAGGGCCCACAGCTGGTCTGAGAGGATATTACCAGACCTAAAAAGGGCCCTATGGTTTATGCCGGTCTGAAAGGGTCCTCAGCAGGTCGGAGAGGGCCCACGCTTGGTCTAAGGGAGTGTGCACAGCAGGGAATGAAAAGAGAAAAAATGGCCCTTTTAGTTGGGGCTGAAGTAATGAAGTTATAGCAAGGCCCTATAGCAGGATGCCTGCCCTGCCCCCCCCCCCCCCCCCCCCCCCACCTAGCCAATCGAAGAGACTTGAAGCCAATTTAACTCCGTTTCTGCAGAAATCATAGGCAAATTTGAAAGCCAATGGAATTCCGGACACTAATAATATTAACGACGGCGATTGGCCAACTTGGCAATTGGCACCTTTTAGACCCTGCTTGACTAAAGAGGGTTAATTTTGGTATTTAGAGGTCCAATTCAGCTTTTAGAGCACCCATACCAACATTCAGAGACCCACTCTGACCCACGGGAGCCCAGCCTCGCCTTCAGAGGGTCCATTCTGACCTCCAGAGGCCCACTTTGGCTCCCAGAGGGCCCACTATGACATATAGAGGACCCCTCTGGCCTTCATAGGGTCATCTATGAACTCCAGAGAGCCCCCTCTAGCATCCAGGGGCCACCCTGGCCTGCAGATTGTCATATATGACCCAGAGGGCCCACTCGGCCCTCCAGAGGGCCCATTTGGCCTGCAGAGGGCTCACTCTATGATCTCCAGGGGGCCCCTCTGACCTCAAGAGGCCCTAGTCACCTCCGGAGGGCCCACTTTGATCACCAGAGGGGCGACTCTTGCCTCCATGGGCTCCACTCTGGCTTCCAGAGGGCCCACAACGGCCTCCATCTCCGGAGGGTCCTCTACGGCGTCTGTAGAGCCCACTGTAGTCTCCAGAGTGCTCACACTCTGACTTTCAGAGGGCCCACTCTGGCTTCGAGATGGCCCACTCTAACCTTCTGAGGATCCTTTCTGACTTGGAACCCAGGCGGGGCCTTTGGGCCCACCTGGGCTCAAGTGACTTTGGTGAGAGACAAATGATATTTCCCCCCCCCCCTCATGGCACTTTGGGGACATGGCTCAGATGGCCTCTTTGCGACCGCCTCTGTGCCCGGCCTGAGAGGGCTCTTATCAAGCCTTCCGGGCCCTTCGTCGGTCTGAGAAGGTGATTGCAAATTCTGAGTGTCCCTTTGCTGGGCCAGAGAGAGCCCTACCCCGGTCTGAGAGGGCCCTTGTCAGGCCCTAGAGTAGAGGCCTTAGGCCGGCCTGAGTAGGCCTTTGTCAGGCCTGGGGTTCAGGTAAGACTGAGGAGGCCGTTTTAGGCCCTTGAAGGCCTCATACTGATCTGAGAGGGCCCTCCAGGGTCTGAGAGGGCCCTTGATTGCCCTGAAAGGGCCCTACGCCGGTCTGAGAAGGTTCTTACCAGGCTTGAAAGGAGTCTACGCCGGCTTTACAGGAGCCTCTTGCAAGCCTTATGCTCGTCTGAGAGGCCCCTTGTTGGGCCTGAGAGGCCCCTATGCAAGTCTGACAAGGCCCTTTAAGCCCCTCGAGGGTCCTTCACTGGTCTGAAAGGGTCCTTGCTGAGCCTGAGAGGGCCTTACGCCGGTCTGAGCTGAGAGGGGTTTGCCAGTCCTAAGAGGGCCCTTTCCATTCCTGAGAGGGCCTTACGCTCGATTCAGAGGGCCCTTATTAAGCTTTGGAGGGGCCTTACCACGGCCTGAAAGGGCCCTTGCCAGGCTTAACAGGACCCCATGTACTTTAGAGAATCCTTAACAGGCATAAAAGGGCCCTAAGCCGGTCTGAGAGGGCTCTTACCAGGTCTCAGAGGGCCCTTGCTGGGCCTGAGAAGGATCCTACACCGGTCTGATGGGGTTCTTGACAGGTCTGGGTGGGCCTTTGCTGGGCTTGAGAGAGCCCTATGCCGGTCTGGAAGGGCACTAGCCAGTCTTGATGGGCCCTGGGGTAGTTTGAGAAGGCCCCTACCAAGCCTGAGAGGGCCCTACACCCGATTAAAATGGCCCTTGGTAGGCCTTGGAGGGGCCAATGTCGGACTGAGAGGGTCCTTGCCAAGCTTGAAAGGACCATATGTCCGCTTTAGAGGGCCCTTGTCAGACCGTAAAGGGCCCTTGTCAGACCGTAAAGGGTCCTAAGCCGGTCTAATAGGGCCCTTACCAGGCCTCAGAGGGTCCTAAGCCGGTATGAGAGGGTCCTGGGCTGGTCTGGAGGGCCCATTCCAGTCTTGAGAGGACCCTTTCTAAGCATGGAGTGATCTAGTCTTGTCTGATAAGGTCCTCGGTTGATCTAAGAGGGACTTTGCAACGTATGAGGGGGCCCTTGGGCCGTTCGCGAACGGAGCAGGTTGGCGAACGGCCCAAGGGGTGTCCCTAGGAACCATAGGGACCCTTCGCTACGCCCCTGGACTAGGCCCTCAGGCGGCTTGTGTCCTCGAGTGAAAAGATGGGGCGTTGCAGCGAGAGAAATTACGTTTTGTCCACGATTGAAATGCATAAAACGAAGTGCGATTGTTTTTGCTCTGTAGCTTTCACGCGTGCTGTGAGAAAATGTATGATAGCGGAGCTTTTTGGTGTGGGTATGTTTAACATACTACGTCCGCGTATAACCGAAATCCTTGGTAGATCGCTGATTGGAGTCGTTGGAGTCACGTGACACACGCATGTCCGTTTCCAGACAGAATGCTAGCTGGGTCCGCGGGTTGTGAACTGGACGGAGGGGCAGTCTGGACCGGTCAGTCACTGGACCGGTTCAGTCACTGGACCGGTCAGCCACTGGACCGGTCAGCCACTGGACCGGTCAGCCACTGGACCGGTCAGTCACTGGACCGGTCAGTCACTGGACCGGTCAGTCACTGGACCGGTCAGTCACTGGACTGGTCAGTCACTGGACCGGTCATTCACTGGACCGGTTCAGTCACTGGACCGGGCAGTCACTGGACCGGTTCAGTCACAGCCAAACACTACTCGGGAATGTACGTATGTCTGTGTATCTCCTATCCTCATTGTATTCGCCCTATTCGCTGATACATGTGTGTGTCGTGTTTGCAGGCGGGCTGCTGCTGCTTGGGACACCGATGTCCGCGTGCGACGGGAGATAGCCGACTGATGACGTCACATCCGCAGGCGAACTCGCCAAGAACAGGTCGCCCCGGAAACCCACGCGGCTGGTTGGCTCGTCTTGCTGCTCTCTAGCTGCTGTTCACAGCGCAAATCGATCAAGACTATAGTGTAGGAAAGCTGTTTTGGCTCGTGCTATATTGAAACCCAGTATACCATCGCCCTTGCTTCCAACAATATGATGTGTTATTTGTGCGGATAGTGTGTTACTGAATGACGAGTGATCTTGGTAGATCGTGGTATTTAAAGATGATAAGATGATAACTCGATCCCGGTGTATGGTTGTCCTTTGTGCATTGGTATGATATGATTTGGAATATGTCGACTGGACATGCATGAATTGTTTATGAAATATTACACCGTTGTGTTTGATTTCATGATTGTGCTTCGCTCAAGCTCATATGATAATTGGGTGTCGGGTTCGGGCTAATTGGGTTCGGGTGACCATTTAACGGAGTCGTCTTATTAGATGGTTTTATTTTAATAACGTGTCCAATCTGAACGGTGTTATTCTTATCCAATCAGTAGTGTACGTAAGTTGCAACTCCAAGGTTGTCTCATTCCACAAACGTGAAAACGTATTTTGACTTCGTCCATCATTGGGGTCCATCTTCGTCCAAGTCCGTCCGTCGACGATTTTGGCAAATAAACAAATAAATAAAATTAACGTCAATACTTAGGGTCGGAGAGTTGGTTACGGTTGGTCTGCCCATCGTAAAGAACAGCTTGTAAACGGTAGAGTGTTGAAAGACCCAAGGAGGGCAGGCTTGAGAAGCGCTGAAACGAACCTGTTTGGCTCCAACACCGCGACTAATTATTGGGACGGTTACAATGCCTTTAAATTCTGCCGTCATGTTTGTCATTCGTTTCAACACGTGCCGAGGGTACGCAGCGGCAGTTTGTAATGACATTGCCAGCTACCTCTGTCTCACGTTGGTGGTTTCTCCCATTACAGTCAAATCGTTACTCCCACATCTCTACAACTATATCCTGGGTTCCAATTGTGTTCCAGTGTTGGAATCCTGTGTCCAATGTGCGATGCACATTTCCGTGGTGTGATCAAATCACAGACTAGTCGGTAGCCTGATGAGATGAGGTTTGTTGCGCTCAGCATCCACTGGAATCATCCCGGTGCACATTGCGTGATATATAGAAGGCACAGCATTAGCTGTGTATTGCAGCGATGTACTGCACAGCGTACTGCGTGTCAGCGATGTACTGCACAGCGTACTGCGTGTCAGCGATGTACTGCACAGCGTACTGCGTGTCAGCGTGTTGAGATATATTGCAGCGATGTACTGCACAGCGTACTGCGTGTCAGCGTGTTGAGATATCTGCTCATCTGCCGACTACGATTACCTTTAAATGGCGGTACTTCGCGCTCACGCGACTGCCAGCTCGTGTTCGATTGCATGCTAGCGTAGTTCGCACGCGTATGCCCAGAAACTAGCAGTGTCTATGAACTGTTCACTGAGCATGATAACCTTGTACTCAATATTGTTCTCTGAGCTTGATAACCATCGTCGCCAATTGCTTTATTTGCTGCACATAATAGCGTTTGCATCCGCCTGTCGTCTAAACTAGTCTGCGCTTGCAGCTACCGCAACTTCTGCAATCAGCGTCGATCACAATATGTCGTAGCAAATATTATGGTAGCTGTAGGGCTTGTTGACTGAGTGGTTAAGTGGTTTGCTGGTTTCCCGTGTTTTTGCACCGGTGCCCGGTACCAATTCATGGATTTCCGATATGGGATTTGGTATAATTTGCCAGCTGGAGATTAGGTGTGATCTGTGCGACTGTGATTGTTTGGAGTGAATACAGAGTGTGTGGCCAGATGGTGTTGCCTCGCGTGGATCGGGTATGTTACAAACGTCGCCAAGAACCGCTGAGCTATAAAATGGCACAGAACTGCCGATTGTATGTTATGCGTATATGCCCATCCTTAGGTATCATCATCATCATCACCAAGTTTATTAAACATAAATTAAACAAAATACGAAAGTAAATCAGAAAGGTGCAAAAGCAAAAAAGCTTAAATCAAGGCACCCTGTCTGAAAAGAATGATAAATGGTTAACTTCGACCGCTGCCACGGCACAGCTCGCTCTGGTGTAGGTCGAAGCCCCCACACTCACCTCCGGGCACGTCGCGTCCATTTAGGGTGGTGATCGCTGAACAAAATTAAGGAAGGTATGGCTGGGACCAAGATAGGCCCGGGAACAGGGGAGGAGAGGGGGCGCCGCCCCCCCCCCCCCCCCCAAACTTTGGCGTGGCGATCTTAACGTCTTCCGTAAAAATAGCTTATTTTTCATATAAGGCATCGAAAGTGAGTTTGTTTTGCAAAATTCTGCAAACATCACACTTCTGCTCATGTTTACCTTATTAAGTTTGTCCTTTGTCAGCGAGGTTCTGTATAAGAAACCTAGATACAAAAAGCCAGGGGCGTCGCCACTGGGAGCGGGGGGGGGGGCTCCCAAGATCGCTTTATTAGCATGATTTTAACATCAGTGCTATGGGAGTGGGGAGCAAACACCTGGAATGACATGACGTCATTGAAACGTCATTATCTCCCACTATACTGCATCAATTTCATGGAGAGTTGGTAAGAAGACTTAGACTTGATGCAGCATATGGTACTGAAAGTTTCACGTTGATACCTATCATAGTTGTCAGGTTATTGAGAAAATCCGGGAGGGGGCAGATACTTCTGATAAGGTTTGAGATAGAAGTACCTATCTCAAACTAGGTACCTAGTACCTACCTATAGTTTGTTTTACTTTGATTGCACAATTGCCATTCAGTTGCTGGCACTAGGTCCAAAAAATCAATTTATTGCGCGTCAATTTTGTTATGCAAAGTGGGCGGAGCTTGTCATAGGCACTGTACTTAAGGATAACACAAATTGACAATTATTGACAACATTTCACTAAAACCACCTAGTCCCCATTGAAAATGGCCAGTCTCCAAAAATAATAACACCATCTGATGCACAACTGCTTACTGCTCTGCTCACTGGCGGATCCAGCCGTCGTTTTTTGTGGGGGGGGGGGCAACTTGGTGGGAGGTAGTACACACCCTGTCAAAGTGTTAGATTTGTCGGTTTATAGATGTACAATTGCATTTTATATATATATATATATATATATATATATATATATATATATATATATATATATATATATATATATATATATATATATATATATATATATATATATATATATATATATATATATATATATATATATATATATATATATATATATATATAGATATAGATATAGACATAGATATAGATATAGATATAGATATAGATATAGATATAGATATAGATATAGATATAGATATAGATATAGATATAGATATAGATATAGATATAGATATAGATATAGATATAGATATAGATATAGATATAGATATAGATATAGATATAGATATATATATGTATATGTATATGTATATGTATATGTATATGTATATGTATATGTATATATATATATATATATATATATATATATATATATATATATATATATATATATATATATGTATATATATATATATATATATATATATATATATATATATATATATATATATATATATATATATATATATATATATATATATATATATATATATATATATATATATATATATATATATATATATATAATGACACAGTTGTCGCCGACACAGCGGCCGACACGTATGTCAGATCTTGTTCAAATTTTGATACGATGGTGCGCCTCTACCATGGGACCTGCGTGGCAAATTTCACGTACTCACGTACTTTCAGGAACTCTTACTTAGTAAAACGGCAATGTTAACCTGCCATTGACGGGGGTGGGGGGGGGGCAAATATCACCCCCTGACGAATTTTCGCAATAGCTAAAAAAAGCGATATCAACGTTAAACTTTGGTTACCTTCTACACCAATTTTACGTCTTCTGTGCATAAGTGAAGAAATTTTGTCTAGAAAAAAAAGAGATATAACGAATTTAGTGACGTCACTACACACGAGTTTGGCGAATAAAAAAAAAACAGCTAAACTTTAACACGCGCTCTGGAGGGCCTCTGTTAATTACACGCCCTGGAGAGGGGGGGGGGCTTTCGCCCCTTCCCCCTTATGATCTCGAAAACCACACAACGTAGCGACAAGCAGAAAACGACGTTGGATATCTCAGACAAACTCTTTCTTAAGTATTTCGTTCATTTTTTTATCAGGTCAATATTGAGGTCACCAGAGGTCATCAAGGGTCAGATTTTCAAGTTTTAGTACTTCGCTTCGAACACCCCCAAATATCTCGGGAACTATGATAGTTAGCAGCAAACGGGAAAAAGCAATCGAAAGCCCTTGACAAATCCAATCGACATAGGTGTCCTCAGATTTGAGCTCAGGTCAATAGTTTAGGCTCCAAAGGTCAACAAATGTCAAAAAGGTGATTAGTTTGCAAAACTGTTTTGCGCAAATAACTTTTTACCTAATGAATATAAATCAATAGTTTTTACGCCATCGTGTTTGTCTCGTCAAGGCGCTTTGAATCATATTCATGGTGACCGGGTTAGGTTAACTAAAACATTTGACCTCAGGTCAAGGTCAATCGGTGACCCAAGTTGGTCATGTTGCATATTGGGAGACGTGTCTTGACGAGACAAACACATTGGTACCATTTTCTCTTCTCTGTCTTCATTACGTCGATAGTTATTGACAAAACAGTGTTGGCGGTCACGAAATTGACCTGACCTTAGGTTACGAATATTATAAATTCGAGGTAAACAAATTGTTGGTATCTATGACCTTATGAAATCATGCAAGATTGAAACCGATCAGCGTACAACTGTGGCTGTGGTACTACCGCAAACGTTTTGGAGTTGAGGTCATCTCGTGACCTGGTCTGGTGACCTGACTTGAGATCACCCGAAGTCAAGAATTTCACATAATGTGGGTAGTTCGTTGTCAAACAGGTATGCAAAAAACGGCGGCGCGCAGCGCCGCCGTTTTTGCGCTATCCTTAAAAAACCGGAAGGTGGCGGATTTCGCCCCCACCCCTCCAGGGCGCGTGTTAAAGGAAATAGTTCACCTTCAACATGGGTTTTGAACTGAAATAGCAGTTTTGTAGCCCGTGTTGAGAAATCCTTATCTGGAACTTTTCTTGGCTGAAAAGACTCTCCAGCCGAAGATATTGGACTTTTTGGCGAAGGAATGCGGCGCATATATGATGTACCGTACCGTCTGAAAGTGCCAGCACTGCCAGGGAGCATGCGCAGACCAATAACGCACACTATAAACTTAATAATGTACGACCTTCTGTCCTGAATTGGCGCGATGTAGGACCATTTTTAAAAAGAGAAAAAGAAACTATTAAAAAATATAATAAAATCGTGTTCTGAAAAAAATTCCGAAGGTGAACCATTTCCTTTAAGAGATCATACAAAGTCTATATTTTGAGCAAAATGCAATACAAAAAACGTCAGAAAATAGCAAAGGGCAAGGGCTACAAAACAGCTTCTCGGATTTGTGAAAACTTTGGTTTTTGCCCTTAAAAAAAAAAAATTAAAAGAAATAAATTCAAAAAAAAAAATCGGAAAAATGCCCTAAAAATCCAACATTGCAAATATGTTAAAAATTCACCAGGTTTCGCATCTTTATACATAAAGAGGGGATTTAAAACAAACTTTTCTGAACCCGCGCACTGCAGGGGGGTTGATTTCCCCCCACCCCCTCAGGTTTTTCAAAGATAGCGAAAAAAACGGCGGCGCGCAGCGCCGCCGGGTTTTTCGCACACCTGTCAGGACATCAATTACGCACACTTTGAAGAAAAAAAATAACTTCGGGTCATCTCAGGTCAGGTCACCAGACCAGGTCAAGTGACCCCACCTCCAAAAATGTTTGCAGTTGTGCCAAAGCCAGAGTTTTTCACCGATAAGTTTGAAACTTACAGGATGGCATGAGGACATACGTACTTACAATTCGTTTATCTCGGAATTTTGATATCGGTGACCTAAGTTCAGGTCAATTTCGTAACCTCCCCATAATAAGTCAATGGGGAAATATACAAATGCTAAGGATATACATGCTATTAGTCCAATTACTTCTGGTTCATGTTATTATAGGATATTCTTGATGATCCAAGTGTAAGTTTTGTTCAGTGACCCCTATTGTGTCATTTAAGGTCATGCAAGGTCACCATCACTGTCAATAACTCCCGACATAATGCAGATAGAGAAGTACAACAGACATCAATGTGTTTGTCTCGTTGAGACACCTCTTCCCATATGCAACATGCCCTACTTGGGTCACCACTTGACCTTGACCTGAGGTCAAGTTTTTAAGTTAACTTAACAAAGTCACCCACCATGTATATCATTCAAAGCGCCTTGACAAGATAAACATAATGACGTAAACAGTTTTCAGTTATCTTTATTACATAAAAAGTTAGCGAAAAACGATTTAGCAAAAAAACTTCATTTTTTCCTCTTTTTGACCTCTGGAGCCTCAAATGTTGACCTGAGATCAAATTTGAGAACACTTTAGCGATTCCAAATTTCACTGGCTGGCGTTTGTTTTTTTCCGTTTGTTTCTAACTAGCATAGTTTCTGAGATATATGGGAATTTCTGGAGCGATGTCCTAAAACAGGAAAAAACTGGAAAATTTGACCTTTGATGACCTCTGGTGACCTCAATTTTGATCTGACCTAAAACAATACTGAATACTTTCGATAGAACATGTATCAAGCTATCAAATGCCGTTTTCCGCTTCTCGCTACGTAGCGTAGTTCTCGAGATCTCAGGGGGCGGGGGGGGGGCGGAAATCAACCCCCCTGCAGTTCGTGTTCGGCGCAAAGCCCCTGCAGTGCACGGGTTAAAAGCTGCGCAGGGGTGTTAAAAAGTGCGAACTTACTATATATAGGGGGCGCCAAAACATTCCCTACAAGAACTTGCTGCGGGGCCGAAAATGTCCCAATTTAATCATATGTTTTGCTCTGTGGTCATCAATTATGTAAAGTGTAATGCACAACTACACATATTCTTCAAATTAGCTGCCAAGTTTCTTTCTTTATCATTGCTAGTTATGAACCCCAAATACCATCCCCCAACCCCCAACCAACCTTCGGCCGATATTTGTATCGGATAGAAATCATTATCGCCAAAAATACGTGTCCTGAAATGTCACCGAATTCCAATTAAATTGATATAGTATTTTGGGAAATAATGGCGTTTTAATGACGCCATGTCATGCCATTTGTATGTATTGACAGTAAAAACACTCCGATGCATAAAACGGCTATTCTGAGTGTCGCGTCATGGTTAAAAGGTAGAGACATGTTAAAAACGACACTTAGCAACATGCATACTAGAAACTAAAATACACTCCATGATCATACACACTCACACAGCGACCGACATA
The DNA here is from genome assembly GCA_036785665.1 of Chirona hameri. Taxonomy (NCBI): domain Eukaryota; kingdom Metazoa; phylum Arthropoda; class Thecostraca; order Balanomorpha; family Balanidae; genus Chirona; species Chirona hameri. The sequence goes on along the minus strand of JAXIVJ010001941.1, from coordinate 63,311 downwards.
AACATACACGACACCCATCATACACCATGTAAAAGATTACCGAGCTGACGTTTAAAAGATGGTAAAGACGCCTCACGCAGGTCCGGCGGCAACGCGTTGTAACGCTGCGCTACACTGTATTGTATAAAAAGCGTCTCTTGACGGCTTCGGTTCTCACGCGCGGGAGGGCCAAATCAGCGTCCTGGCGTGTGCTTCTAGATCGAAACTCAGAGTTTGTCGAAAGCCGGGAAGCGAGAGCCTGTGGTTCCCCGGTGGTGCGAATTTTGTGAAGAAGATTGAGGGATTGAAGTTCGTACAGCTGCCGGGCGGTGAGCCAGCCCAGTTCATCTCGCACGTTCGATATATGATCAAATTTACGCTGGCCAGAGACAGCGCGCAAGCCAAAATTGAGGATCTTTTGGAGGCGCTGCATGTTTTTCTCTGAGCCGTTGCCGAACACCGTCAAACAGTATCGGACGTGCGAGATGACAAGGGCGTCGACTATGATAGGAAGAAGTGACGAAGGGATCTGATGACGCACGTGGTGGATTTTTGGTGGAAAAACGATAAATGTTTGAACAATCGTAGAACATATAATTTTGAAGCAAATTGCAAATAAAAAACGTCAAAGGAAAGTAAATGACATTCTCTTTAAAATGGCCATCTCGGATGTTGACATTTTGTGTTTTTGACACAAACAAATAAAAGATTCTTTTTTTAAATCCACAAAAGATTTTTTGTTGTTGTGAATTTGAAAAGTGAATTTCTTAATAAAGGGAAATAATGACCTCTTGATTTTGTTAGCAACAATTTCTTAGGCTACCGTTATGTTTTTAAAATTATTTTATTTAAATTTAAGAATTAAATAAAATTATTCCCAAATTCAAAGTTGTAAGTTTGGAAAAAATACAAAACAAGTACCTTGTGTACTTCATGAAGGTCATTGACAAATTCGTCCTTCCCTACCATTGTTAACATCGAGTGCGGCATTTGTGGAGGCTCTGTGACATTTCCGATCAAACTGAGCGCTGCTCGGACACCCGCTAGTAGCGCTTTCGTTCTCCATGGCAACCAGGCGTCAGCCAATCAAAAGCCAGAAAGGGAAGACGTTCTGGCTTTTCATTGGCTCACGCCTGGTTGCCATGGAGAACGAAAGCGCTACTAGCGTGCGTTCAAGCAGCGCTCTGATCCGTGAAGCAATCCGTGAAGCATCCGTGATGCATGACTGACTATCAGTATAAGTCATGAATAACAACAACATGCAAACTATACCAACTTGAATAAAATAAGAGCGGAATGAATTGAACCCCAGGCAAGCTAGTATTCGCAAAGCACTCGGCACTGCGCCACAATAGCAAAAGGTGAGGGAAATGCATATTGGATACAATATTATTACGTCACAAGTTTCTGAAGTGTCAACTACTATGAAATACAGTGATAAAATACCTTTAATAATGATTAACAAGAAAATTCAAACTTAAAACAATAATTTGAATAAGTCTTTAATTAGCTTTCAACTCGAAATCAGATATATTTTGCAATGCTACACAAGAATGGCACCAGTGACGTCATTAACAAAGCCTGCTACGGGACTTGGGTATACTAATCAGGAACAACTCGCCAAGTGCGCCGAGATGGTTAAGTGCGCCGAGAAGCATGACAATGACTTTGTAAGCAAATCGCCGACGCTAAATAGGTCCCCGTCGATGTGCATCGATGAGCTTCTGATTTAATTGCCAGTTTTGTGTTATTGTTCGTTAGTTTTTTTGGGGAAAATTATTATTTTTCATGATAAAATAAAGCATTGTGTTATATACAGCCACAGACAAACTATACACAACTCCTAATGTTGAAAACAAATGAATCGATTTTCAAAAATTGAGGGTCGCAACCACTAACTATGCCGCGTTGATGTGCATCGATGAGCTTCCGATTTTATTGCCACTTTTTCCAATCGCTGTTACTTTTAGAAGATCGCCGGGCATATAATCACAACAAGCAGAACGCACAATATATTTTCCACTCCATTGCGTAAAAAAAACAATACGGGAAAAGCCCGCAGTTTGATGAGGACCAAAAGTACTTGACAAAAGGTCAGAAATAGTGCAAGTACCGGTCGTTAAAAGTGTGGAACGCTTATCAACTTTAACTTGAAATATCTTTCGGTAGGAAAGTTTTCATGCAAAATGTGATGAATTTACAATATATTTTGATCTCGTCTGGCGATTTCAAGTGCTAACTCCATTTTAGTGGAAAAAGGTCATTATTTCCCTTTAAAGGAAATAGTTCACCTTCGGGAAAAATTTCAGAACACGATTTTATTATATTTTTTAATACAGTTTCTTTTTTTCTTTTTAAAAATGGTCCTACATCGCGCCAATTCAGGACAGAAGGTTGTAAATTATGAATTGCATCGTGTGCGTTATTGGTCTGCGCATGCTCCCTGCAGTGCTGGCACAATTCAGACGGTACGGTATATCATATATGCGCCGCATTCCTTCGCCAAAAAGTCAAATATCTTCGGCTTGAGAGTCTTTTCAGTCAAGAAAACAGTCAAGATAAGGATTTCTCAACACGGGCTACAAAAATGCTATCTCAGTTTAAAACTAATGTTGAAGGTGGACTATTTCCTTTAAAGGAAATAGTTCACCTTCGGAACATTTTTTAGAACACGCTTTTAATATATTTTGTAATACAGTTTCTTTTTTTCTTTTAAAAAATGGGCCTACATCGCGCCAATTCAGGACAGAAGGTCGTAAATTATTAATTTTATGGTGTGCGTTATTGGTCTGCGCATGCTCCCTGGCAGTTCTGGCCATTTCAGACGGTACGGTACATCATATATGCGCCGCATTCCTTCGTCAAAAAGTCAAATATCTTCGGCTGGAGAGTCTTTTCAGCCAAGAAAAGTTGCAGATAAGGATTTCTCAACACGGGCTACAAAACTGCTATTTCAGTTCAAAACCCCATGTTGAAGGTGAACTATTTCCTTTAAGCTCGAATACCAAAATAAGGCGACTGGCCAAAGCCGCGGAGGAAAAAAATAGGGTATCTTTTTGCCACAAAAATATGCCCCCCATGACGGTGAGAGGCTGGGTCCGCCAGTGCATGCCGCGGTACTTATACCTGGGGGCCGAATTTTCACATACCAGGTTAGGTGGGCGCCACTTGAAGCGTTTTTACCACCCCTGAAGCTGCGTAGACTTTCTTTTGAAATAGGAAACGTGTCAATTTGTTGCCCATTGCAGGCGGTTTGGGGGGCTTGGCCGCCGCTTTGCCCCCCCCCCCCCTCTTGGATCCGCCAGCGGCCAAAAACATTGGGGGCCGAGCGGGTACCATAGGGGGAGGGGGGGGGGGGGGGCGAACTCAATATTAGGGGGGGCGAGGGCCACCCCAAAGTATATAAATCGACACCTATGACACACGCACACACGCACGCACGTACACACGCACACACGCACACACGCACATATGCACACGACAAATCATGATGAGTCCCTGAAAACATTAATATTGATCTGAGCCAAAAAAAAATACCGAAATCGTTCTGACATGATTTGTGCCGAGCCGAGCTATCGAACGGTGTTTTTGAATTCCGCCTACTCCCCATAGGAGTTGAGTTAGAAGGGGGTGTTCAGACGCCCCCCCCCCCCCCCCGGTACGGGAAGGTGCCGTCGAGCACCGACACGGCTCGGGTTAACGTTAGTATAATTTTCGCAACAAAATCGGCCAATGGAAATACATTATTACATAGATTCAAAACGGAATTCAAAGAATCAGAATCCGTTTGCACGTATTGATACGCTTTTGCGATTTTGGTTGCCTGCAATTAGCTGACGAAACTTTGCCTGGCGCAGTTACGTTTTGTTTATTTGTATTTGCTTCAAAACTTCCTTCCTACTAGTTATACTAGTTTTCAATGCATTTCATGGATAAAATGAACTGTTGTTTTTGAAGTAAAATCAACTTTATGCATAATATTTAAGTTTAAATCAATTTTATATGAAAATTCTTTAACTTTTATCTCATAAATTTTGTAAAAGGGAAATCGTAGAAAATTCATTTTTTTAGTAGGTTTTCATTTCATTGTAGAAGCAAGGTAAAGTTATACTACAAATGTAAACTACTTTATGTCGCCGCCCTCGTTGCTGTTTTATCTGCTGTGGCTTTGCTGTTGTGGCGGCGTGGGTTGCGCTGTTTGAGATAATTGTGGGTTGTAAATAATTAACTTTATGTAACACACTGGTTGGTGATATATCAACTTTCATGATCTTGCAATGGGTGTCATAAATATTTTATTTAAAGCGTTCCCTCGTCTCAAACGTGCGTCGTGACATCGCAAGCAGGTGATACATATTTTATTTAAAGCGTTTCCTCGTCTCAAACGTGCGTCGTGACATCGCAAGCAGGTGAAACTCCTAGAATCAATTGGTATTGGTGGGGTCAGCTGCCGTAACCGCGGACACGTCGTAGATCTATCTTCGGACTTTTCATGCTATCAAAATGTAAACAATACCGACGCACTAAAGCACCTTGCGTCGGTATCGTCTGCATTCTGATAGCATGCAAAGTCTGAGGGTATAACGTGCCCAAAGATTGGACTTAACTATCATCAAACTATTGTTTTGATCTGTTATGCTTGTTTAGCTGTTATGTTGTCAGTAATGGCCATTGGCCCACCATTGGCACCACAGTAAGACAACTGGTGGGTGCCATCCAGCCATTTGTAATTTTCTTGAAAAGTTGTGCATGTTTCCACTTCAGTGTTTCCACTTCAAGCGACGTCTCCTCCTTGCAAGCAGACATGGAGGCCCTGGCCAGATGGTCTTGACACCTGGCAGCTGCCCTTTAACGAGAGCAAGTGCAAGGTCCTGCACATTGTTCATAAAAATCAAAACTGCCAGTACACAATGTGGGGAGCCCATCTGAGCGTCGCACAAGTAGAGAAGGACCTGGGGGTTCGCATCGACTCTGAGCTGAAGTTCAGAGAGCACGCTTGGCAGTCGTAGCCAAGGCCACCCAGATAATAGCGGTCATACATCGCTCCTTTGCTTTGATTGGCGAGTACACGCTTCCGCTGCTGTACATAACTCTAGTGCGACCTCACCTGGAGTATGGGAATCTTGTGTGGGGCCCCTTCAACAGGGCAGACCAGAAGCTGGTCGGGAGGGTGCAGAGAAGAGTGACCCGCATGGTGACCAGCCTATGCCTCCTGCCCTATGTAGAGAGGTTGAGAGCCCTGCAGTTACCATCTCTCTACTTCAGGTGCAGACATGGTGGCATGGTTCATACTTATCAGATGTTCCACAGTGGTGTAGATATGGACCCGCCAAATACTTCACTCTTGCCACTGATGGTGCCACAAGAGGACACCCATACAAGCTTTGTAAGTCCTCAGCATCAGGCAGTCAGGAGGTCAGCCTTCGCCATTAGGGTAGTCAACGACTGGAACAGCTTGCCAGCTGACGTCTGTTTTCCCACTGTAAACTCTTTCAAGGCTAGGCTCGATGCCCACTGGGCTCACTTCCGGTACTACATACCGGACACTGATTGAGTCAGTATGGAACATAGGAGCTCGATGAGAACGGGACCTACAGGCCTTAGGGCTTTTTCAAATCCCGATCAAAATAAGGTAAGGATCAACTTCTTCTTTTTTGGATCAGAATTAGTCTAAACAATTTGACAATCTTGGATTTTCTATTTCATTTTGTGTTGTCATGTAACCTTGTGACCTACATTTTGCACTGTGACCTTGACCTGTTGGAAACTGAAATTATAATTTTTCCTCTGACAACTATTTGAGTTCCATTAATGTCCTCTTGTATACAAAAATATATGAAGTGGGGTTCGACCTGTAAAAACGACTTTTGAGCCTTGCAATGCTGACAATATTCTGTTTTAAGTATGTTACGTTGTATTGGCCTGGCAGGTCATATGGCAACCTGATGTCTGTGTAACAGGCACCAACAGAGAGGTTTTGTCGTCAGGAATCACTCTGGACTTTGTTTTGAAAACGTATGTTAAGTAGATGCAAAGTTATCAACAGACATGTGCCCAAACAGCATATTATGTCAGCATGGCAAGACTCAAAAATAATTTGTATAGGTCAAACCCCACTTTGTTTATTTTTGTATATGAAAGGACATCAATGGAGCTTGAATCGTCATCAAATGAAATTTTTATCTCAGTTTCCAACAGTTCAAGGTCAAATAGAAAAAAAAACAAATATAAAATCTGTGATTGCCAAATTGTTCTTTGACTAATCCTGATCCAAACAAAGTTTATAAAAATCCCTTTTTTAGTCTGAGTTATTGGTCATCAAAATTAGGCATGCACAGTGAACTTGAGAAAATACAGAAGGTAGTATCTTGGAAAATATTTTTGGGAGGATTTTTTTGGTCACCACCAATGAATTCCCGCCCTTGAAACCCCCCAGTGCACAACTTTTCAAGAAAATGTAAAATGATTGTACAGCAAATTTTGGATTTTTTGGTTGTCTTACTGTGGAATGCTCTCCCATTAGTTATTAGTTAATCCCTATAATATCATACCAATTGATAGAAAATATCACATTTAGTAACTATGGATGTCTTCCCCAAGACATTTTGCACTATAACTAATTCTAACATCAATCATTAATATATTTAAATCCTGATCAAAGTAAGGTAAGGTAATATCCCACCGCTTCTGTCACCAAACTTTCTTTACATGCCAGCTGATGATGACTGACCTTGATAAGACAAGTAAGACAGCGTTCATGGCAGCCTGGCTATGACGTCACATAACTTATTTATGCTGTAGGGCTAGGTTTTGTCTACAAGATGGTCTGGGGTTCCAGGGCGTGACAGCACCCCAGCAGGTTTTGCAGTGAGCGAAGGCGAGAGGAGCATTTAAAATGTGAGTCCCTGCAACCGTAATTGTAAAGGTTAGGGCAGGGTCAATTATGTTTCTGCCTTGTGGACTAAACCTTGGTTCAGGTCTGGTCAGCTGTGGGGTCTGAGTATCTTCTGCACCTTGGTTCAGGTCTGGTCAGCTGTGAGGTCTGGGTATCTTCTAAACCTTGGTTCAGGTCTGGTCAGCTGTGAGGTCTGGGTATCTTCTGCACCTTGATTCAGGTCTGGTCAGCTGTGAGGTCTGGGTATCTTCTGAACCCTGGTTCAGGTCTGGTCAGCTGTGAGGTCTGGGTATCTTCTAAACCTTGGCTCAGGTCTGGTCAGCTGTGAGGTCTGGGTATCTTCTGCACCTTGGTTCAGGTCTGGTCAGCTGTGAGGTCTGGGTATCTTCTGAACCTTGGTTCAGGTCTGGTCAGCTGTGAGATCTGGGTATCTTCTGAACCTTGGTTCAGGTCTGGTCAGCTGCGAGGTCTGATCAGCTGTGAGGTCTGGGTATCTTCTGAACCTTGGTTCAGGTCTGGTCAGCTGTGAGGTCTGGGTATCTTCTGAACCTTGGTTCAGGTCTGGTCAGCTGTGAGGTCTGGGTATCTTCTGCACCTTGGTTCAGGTCTGGTCAGCTGTGAGGTCTGGGTATCTTCTAAACCTTGGTTCAGGTCTGGTCAGCTGTGAGGTCTGGGTATCTTCTAAACCTTGGTTCAGGTCTGGTCAGCTGTGAGGTCTGGGTATCTTCTGAACCTTGGTTCAGGTCTAGTCAGCTGTGAGGTCTGGGTATCTTCTAAACCTTGGTTCAGGTCTGGTCAGCTGTGAGGTCTGGGTATCTTCTAAACCTTGGTTCAGGTCTGGTCAGCTGTGAGGTCTGGGTATCTTCTGAACCTTGGTTCAGGTCTGGTCAGCTGTGAGGTCTGGGTATCTTCTGCACCTTGGTTCAGGTCTGGTCAGCTGTGCGGTCTGGGTATCTTCTGAACCTTGGTTCAGGTCTGGTCAGCTGTGAGGTCTGGGTATCTTCTGAACCTTGGTTCGGGTCTGGTCAGCTGTGAGGTCTGGGTATCTTCTGAACCTTGGTTCGGGTCTGGTCAGCTGAGGTCTGGTCCGCTGTGAGGTCTGGGTATCTTCTGCACCTTGGTTCAGTCCTGGTCAGCTGTGAGGTCTGGGTATCTTCTGAACCTTGGTTCGGGTCTGGTCAGCTGTGAGGTCTGGGTATCTTCTGAACCTTGGTTCAGGTCTGCTGAGGTCTAGTGCCGCTCAGACCTCCATGATGCGGCAGCACACGATCTTCACCAGGGTGCCATTCGGAGCGACTGCGGCGCGTATGCCGTGCTGGTGCGTTTGGCCGCACTGGGTCGGCCAGGCAAGGCTGGCGGTGACGTGCTGCAGCTGCTGGGTCAGTGGCGGCCAGCAGACGGGCTGCTGGAAGCAGACCTTACATTCAGGTACCCAGCGATGCTGCAGCGGGCTGCATGGAGCAGCGTCACGCCGTCGTCTGCAGCAGCGTCACGCCGTCGTCTGCAGCAGCGTCACGCCGTCGTCTGCAGCAGCGTCACGCCGTCGTCTGCAGCAGCGTCACGCCGTCGTCTGCAGCAGCGTCACGCCGTCGTCTGCAGCAGCGTCACGCCGTCTTCTTGCAGCAGCGTCACGCCGTCTTCTGCAGCAGCGTCACGCCGTCGTCGAGCATGGTCAGGCCCGTCAGTACCAAGCCTTCAATAGAGCTCTATTGAAGGCTTGGTTTGGGCTCTGCTTATGACTCATCAAACGAAAACTTGAATTTAGAACATTTAGAGCACGCGGAGGTCAGTACGACTTATTATTGCCATTTTGGGTAGGGGTCAACAACTTACGGAGGTTATTGGTCTAAAGAAGAACGCCGTGTCAATTGGCAAGCTTGCACCGACGAAAAGGTGTTTTTTTTTGGGGGGGGGGACACCCTAGTCAGCACGTACCGGTAAGGACACCAAGTCGCCACCGGCTCCGTGGTGTCGGTGCCGGACGTCAGCTCCCGGGTCTGCACACTCCCGCAGAGACGCAGGGCGGTGCCGAATCGCGGACACTTTGCGGCGGCGAGCCAGCCTTCTTCGGTGAAGCTGAAACCCAGGAGAAGGTCGTTGGTGCGGTTCGCGGCACAGTCGACCGCCAGCGTTCCGTTGATGTTTCCCTGAGTGGCCGGCTCGGTGCGGAATCTTTCGTAGTTGAGGAAGCAGTTATGGAGGCAGTTGTAGGCGAAGTCGTGGCCGGGCAGGCAGCGGCTGTCGTCGCATTTTCCGTTGGGCAGCATGCACCCGTCGGAGCCGTAGCAGAAGCCTTCGACGCCCGTGTAGCGGGGCGCCCCTCGCAGGAAGGTGTTTGGGTCTGGAACGCCGGGCTGTGTGGCATTCTGGCGGCACACCAGACACCTGTACCTCAGCGCGGCAGCCCCGAGCTTCTGTGACGAGGGTGAACAGTCGGCAGCCGACCCGCGTCAGACCGCTCAGCACCGGGGCGGGTTTGCAGTCAGCCGTGATGGCTCCCAGCGGGTCACCTCCCGAACCGCCGTGTGTTTGTTGATGGCAGCGGCGACGGAGATCAGAAGCACAGCCAGCGCCACGGATAGCCGCACACGCTGCATGGTGACTCAGGGCCGTACCTCTCCGTCGGCTGCACCCCTCTCCGTCGGCGGCACCCCTCTGCGTCGGCTGCACCCCTCTCCGTCGGCGACACCCCCCTGCGTCGGCTGCACCCCTCCGTGGGCTGCACCCCTCGGCGTCGGCTGCACCCCTCGGCGTCGGCTGCACCCCTCGGCGTCGGCTGCACCCCTCTGCGTCGGCTGCACCCCTCTCCGTGGGCTGCACCCCTCGGCGTCGGCTGCACCCCTCGGCGTCGGCTGCACCCCTTTGTGTCTGGGGCAGCAGCCTGCCGTTCGGTCCACCCCGGCCGTGCGGGACCGCAAATGGCCAGCCGGTGTGGGCGCCTGTTATGTATACTCTGCTATGATTCGTGACGCGCGGCTGGGTAATGCGAGGCAGGCTCGCACCTACCTTGATCATACCTTGACTGCGTTCGTACGGCCCCATCGCCCTGGTGGAGGCGCCGATTTGCAGTCAGCTTTCAGCCGTTCAGGCTTCCTCGGCCCGCTGGCCGTGATCGCGAAACCACGCCGTCACCGTCACCGTCCGATTGCAGACGCCGTGTCTGGTGTGCGGTTTGAGCGGGCCGAGTGTGACCCGCTGATGTCGTCCTCTTCAGACGTGGACAGGGCATTAGTAGCGTACTACGCCGATTGATTCATGTCCGCCGTCGGAACATGTGTGGTGATCGTGAATGTTGTGGTGGTGCGGTGGTGCTGAAATACTGTTGACATGATGTACTGTGGGTTGGCAGGGTAACGTTACGTGACGTGGGACTAAGGGGACGTGGGACTAAGGGCCTAATAGGATGCAGTGGAGTTATATCCGAATGGCGAATGGAGTAAGACGACAGTACCTTTCATATGTTATGGAATGCCTGACACTGGCCGGCAGTCGCTTAGGGAGACAGTAACCAAACACAACTGTGGGCTTCGTGAAATTCCGTTCTTATAATAATTTACCAACCGGCACTTTCTTGACCAGCAACTTGTAACGGCACGGAACTTCAACAGACGACGCGCCATCTCGGTGGAAGCTCACGGGCGTCGCATTTCGCAATCAGTCACATGTGTCCTGCCCATCCTGTCTGATCATTCGGTGGTGAATCGGTCCGCTTACGCGTGTCCGTGTCAGTAGGGTTCTCGCCACTCGTATCTCTGTTGCAAAATGGTATGGAAACATATTTACATGGATTTGAAAAATGAAATAACATAGTTGTTTTTTTAAACTACACATGTAATTCATGATCCAGTTAAATCAGTGTTTTAATCAGGAGACATGATGATGTGACCCATTCACGTCCCTGAAACTAGCGGGCTGGGGGCACGGCGTGCAGCGTCGATGTAGCGTGTCCGCTCGGGGCCGGCTGTGTGACGCCGTTACCATGGCAACCGTCCTGCAGTCGGCCCGGCGGAGGGGAGGGAGTGGCGCCGCGGCAGGTGATACGTACAGCCGCCACCGGGACCGATCGGCTCTCACTGGCTGGACACTCACTCGCAGGCAAAACTTGCCGTTGCTGTGCTGAAGTAGGTATCTGAACCTTTCCGCTGTGTCGGACAGCCTGTCAACGGTCAGCTATGCGCTGCTACACAGAGTGTGGCTGGTGTTGTGACGGGTGGTTTGGTAGGCAGTGGTGGCGTGTTACGCTGCTGTTCTGACCGGATTATGTGACGTTCTGTGACGTTCTGTGACGTTCTGTGACGTTCTGTGACGTTCTGTGACTGGTGGTTTGGTAGGCAGTGTTGGCGTGTTACGCTGCTGTTCTGACCGGGTTATGCGACGTTCTGTGACGGGTGGTTTGGTAGGCAGTGGTGGCGTGTTACGCTGCTGTTCTGACCGGATTATGTGACGTTCTGTGACGTTCTGTGACGGGTGGTTTGGTAGGCAGTGGTGGCGTGTTACGCTGCTGTTCTGACCGGATTATGTGACGTTCTGTGACGTTCTGTGACGGGTGGTTTGGTAGGCAGTGGTGGCGTGTTACGCTGCTGTTCTGACCGGGTTATGTGACGTTCTGTGACGTTCTGTGACGGGTGGTTTGGTAGGCAGTGGTGGCGTGTTACGCTGCTGTTCTGACCGGATTATGTGACGTTCTGTGACGTTCTGTGACGGGTGGTTTGGTAGGCAGTGGTGGCGTGTTACGCTGCTGTTCTGACCGGATTATGTGACGTTCTGTGACGTTCTGTGACGGGTGGTTTGGTAGGCAGTGGTGGCGTGTTACGCTGCTGTTCTGACCGGATTATGTGACATTCTGTGACGTTCTGTGACGGGTGGTTTGGTAGGCAGTGGTGGCGTGTTACGCTGCTGTTCTGACCGGGTTATGTGGCGTTCTGTGACGGGTGGTTTGGTAGGCAGTGGTGGCGTGTTACGCTGCTGTTCTGACCGGGTTATGTGGCGTTCTGTGACGGGTGGTTTGGTAGGCAGTGGTGGCGTGTTACGCTGCTGTTCTGACCGGGTTATGTGGCGTTCTGTGACGGGTGGTTTGGTAGGCAGTGGTGGCGTGTTACGCTGCTGTTCTGACCCGCATGTCCGCCGACCACCGGCAGAGGGGCACACGGGTGGTGCTGCGGTATCCGGCCACGGTCCGCCATCGCGGTATCCGGCCACGGTCCGCCATCGCGGTATCCGGCCACGGTCCGCCATCGCGGTATCCGGCCACGGTCCGCCATCGCGGTATCCGGCCACGGTCCGAGCCGAGTGCGACATCGCAGCGGTAACTAACTTAGTTAGGATGGTTAGCACCATGATCCTGACCAGAACTCCGGAACTCCTTCGCTGTGTTGAGTGTATGTGTTTTTCTCAGTGTTCTGGTTCACTACACACAGTACCTGACTCTTGCCCTCTCTGTCTGTGTTAACAGCAGCAGCGGCTGTGTGCCGTTTGGCTCCTCGGTGAGGTTGCCGCCGGCGATGGCCGCCGGTGAGCTGGAGATGGCCGGCTCGGCAGAGGTGGACCACGACAGCCCGCCGCCGGCCAAGGCGCCCTCCCCCGCCACCTTCGGCTTCACGCCCGCACAGCAGATGATGTTCCAGAGCGGTGAGTACAGTGTGACTTCGCCGACAGGGCAGCGGAGCGGCTGCGCCAGGGCTATGCTGGCCTAAGATGTGATCTAGTGTCCTTCGTTGAATCTTTCTTGGAATAAGAAGGGAAAGTGACAGTCTCATCGCGTCATTTGTCATAAGACTGTATCGAATCAGATGTATCGCTGTTGCATATTCCTGCGTTCGGTGCTACCTTGCTAGTTACGTTGGTTCGGTTACCTTCTAGTCCGATGCTACCTTGCTATTCTGCAGTCTGCCCGTGAGTTTATGTGTGTATTGTCGCCATACAACTGCAGTAGTTGCGGCGCCCTTAGCTTCAGCCCAAGTCATCATATGATCATGGATCTGTGTGTGTTCTCAGGTAGCATGAACGGCCATCGTGTGGTGATGGTGACGCCGGAGGTGGCGCGCAGTCTGGGTATCGTGTCGGCCGAGGCCGGCGCCGGGGCCGGGGCTGAGGCCTCCATCCAGATCGAGGAGGATTCCGGAGACGTCAGCGTCAGCGTCGTGGACACAGAGGAGGACGGGGTACGGATCGGAGCTGACTATTGTCTATGGAGTGGAGGCATTGTGTGCACGGGGGAGGTGTAGTGGGCGGTGGTCGGTCGCGTCGATTTCGGTCGGTCGGTTGATCGTTTTCCCTCTTGTTAGACGTCAGTTAAGGTGTACACCGATGTAGTGATGGTGGTGTTTGTCCAGAAGTCTCCTCCAGAGGCTGTGTCTGTATATATTTGCTGGTGACCGTCGTGTGTACCCTCAGACGACCTCTATGATATGTGAATGACACGTGCGATATGTGTGTACACCTGGCTAGTGATCGCCTTGCGTATCTGGGATGGCGTGGTGACTTGTGCTCTCCGCTCCTTCAGATGATTGACCCGGACCAGTTTCTGGCGATGGAGCTGGCCTCGGGCAAGGCGGAGGCCGTGGTGGACGAGGATCTCACGTCGCTCTCTTGGCTGCACAGCAAAAACCTCCTCAAAGGTATGCCTTCGACACTCATGGCTAGAAGACAAATGATAATTTTGCACCGAATGTCAACTGGTATACTTTGAGAACATAATGTGTTATGCATCAAATACTTGTTAAAATGAATCCCCAATTCCCACTGTAGATGCCTAAGCCGCCAATAAATAAAATTGGATTGGTTGCCTAACAACAAGATTGTTTACAAACAACTTTTAGCTCCTTACAACCGCGGTGAATTGTTATCGGATAAAGTTGAATATTGCACTTGAATAATATCGGGTATAAACATAAGGTCTACAGAAGTTACATTTGTTTTTTTTCTCCAAGAAACTTAATATTTATTTCTGTTGAAGCATTGAAAGATTGGAAGGCAAAGTTGGCGCACAATATCGTCAACCTATCGGGGATAAGGTGCCATCTAAATTTGATATCTCTGCTGTAAGAACAAATATTGAATAGTGAGGCTGATATTTTATATCCAAAAACAACATTTGCAACCATTAAACATTTGCATTTTAATACATAATGCTGAAATTTGAGGATTAGTTGAAAATGGCATGTCATTCATGACCATAATTCTATCAAGTTAACTGGAAGCAAGCAAACAGGTGATTGTACAACAGATCAGTCTGATTCAATTGAAGGGTGTGCCCCTCACCCTTGGTGATAAGTGGATTATTGCCGGTAAAATGAAGAGCAAGAGACTGAAGAAGAGACGATCGGCGTCGAATACGGCGCAGATGCCAGTAGCAGCTGCGGAAACGCCGAATGAAAATGACATGGAACTGTCAGGGCCAGCTGTAGCGCCGATTTCCCCGGCCGCAGAGGGCTCCTCGCAAGGTGGATCCTCATCGTCGTTGTCGGCTCTTGAGGTAGGAGATGCTGGTGCTGATGCTGATGTTGCTGATGCTGTTGCTGTTGCTGACATTGCCATCCAGGAAAAGGGTAAGAGTGTTAGAAAGTTAGGCGATGAGGCTTACAAACTCTGGGCAAGTTCAGCCTCTTCACTGTCCCGGTCTTCCAGTGACACTGGCAGTGAGTCGGCTGCCTGCAAAGGCGGCCCTGGAAAAATGAGTTGTGGTGATTTGGTCAGGGAGGGAGACTGTGGCGTAGCATGTGACATGGTCACTGGTTCCATGCCAGTTGCCAAGAGATGTCTAGGGCTGCGTTCAGGGCTCTCAAATCCCGTGATATCCTATCATGGATTTGTGCTGAATGTAAGCTTGGGCTGTCCAAAAGAGAGATGCGCAGCACGATGCAACCCTGACAGTGTTCTGACCTGGCTGCTAAGGTCAGGCTGGCTTCCAGTGTCCTGACCTGGCTGGCCCTGTCAGTGTCCTGACCTGGCCAGTGTCCCTGCCCTGTCAACCCTGCCAGTGTCCTGACTTGGCTGCTAAGGTCAGGCTGGCTTCCAGTGTCCTGACCGGGCTGGCCCTGTCAGTGTCCTGACCTGCCAACCCTGCCAGTGTCCTGACCTGGCTGCTAAGGTCGAAAATCTGAAGTCTTTGGTGCGCAACAATGCTGAGGTCATCCAAAAGTCTATGTCTGTGCAGGAACACTCAGCTGCTAAACAGGCGGCGCTTGTCAAGAAGGCTGCTGAGGAGGCCATCACCCAGCGGCAATCCACCTATTCTGAAATGGTGAAAGGCTCATGCACCAAGGCGCTTGAGACAGTGACGGTTAATATTGACTCCATTCCGAAGCCAGCCCCAACTGCCTCCACTCAGAGCAATGCAAAGGAGATTGCTCAACTACCTTGATGAAGAGAAGCGAAAGCTCAACGTGGTCATCTACAACCTGCCTGAGGGTGCGGGGGCCAGCTTGAAGGAAAGGGCTGACAATGATGCAAGATTATTCACGAGGATGATAAGTGAGGGCCTCAAGCTGAATGTGCGGATCACTAAATCCTTCAGGGTGGGTAAAGCCCTCTCTGAAAAACCCAGGCTTCTGATTGTGTCTCGAAAACATGGAGATAAAGCTAGACATCCTCAGAATGGCCGCAAACCTGCGTCACCAGGAGGAATGGGGGAACGTGTGTTACCCCAGACCTAACATGGCAAGAGAGGGAGGAGGGATTGAAGCTGAGGGAGGACCTCGCCAGGCGTAAGAGCGCAGGTGAGACAAACCTCGTCATCAGGAGAGGAAACATTGTTTCCCTCGCTCAGCAGCCCCCTGTGGAAGTATCTCGCCCCATCCAGCCACAGGAGCCGCCGGCGCGGCGTGTCAGGATGCAGGAGGCGGGGATGGATCCCCCTCGGCGCCCGGCTCCAGTGCCGGTGTGGTCCCACAGCTTCGGGAGCGGGTGGCTCCTCCCGCTGTGCTCGACCGCGGCGGTGCTGCAGCCCCTGCTGCGAAAGCTGGTGCTCTCGCTGTCACTCCTCGAGAAGATGACACTGGTTCAGCTCGGTGGCAGAATTGACTAGCTCCACGTCAAGGACAGAACTTGCAGGTTCTGTATACAAATGCAGACCAGTCCCTCAAGAAGAGAGATGAGCTATGCAACCTAATTTCCGGCGAAGAACCTGATCTAATCTTGGTAACAGAGGTGATACCGAAAGCATACAGACCCCCCATTTCACCAGCACTTCTAGCATTGCAGGGATTCACACTGTATTTGGGCTTGGGCCCCAGCCGCTCTGCCTTGGGGAGGAGCTCGACTCTGGGCGTTTGTATCTTTGTAGGTGATCGCCTGCACGCCAGAGAGGTTGTGCTTGCCCACTACCAGTTCCAGGAGCAGCTGTGGCTTGAGCTGCCGCTGGGTGGGACTGACAAGCTGCTAGTAGGGTGTGCCTACTGCAGCCCCTCCGGTGACGAGCGGAAACAGATCGAGGAAATGGCTGTTGTAATGAGACATGTTATTGAGATGGGTATTCGCATTTGCTCTTGTGTGGGGACTTCAATATGCCTCGGATAGACTGGACGATTGGGTTCTTATCTGCTCCGGACCACCATGATCGATCTCATAGAGTTAGTGCAAGACTGCGGCCTTTTCCAGCACGTGGTTGAACCTACCCGATTTCGGATTGGAAACAGACCTAATGTACTACTTGACCTTGTACTTTCGAATGAAGAAAGGATGGTTCAGGGGATGGAATACCTCCCTGGATTGGGCAACAGTGACCACGTTGTGCTCCGATTTACCCTAACTTGCTACAGTCCAATCGGTGTCAACAATTCTACCCACTTAAACTACAACCGAGCAAATTTAGATCACTTAAACGAGCTGCTTGCGTTACACGACTGGTATAACTGTCCTCCAGGCAACATCGAGGTCAAATATCCCCATTCCAAGGCGACAGGCTTACTCGGCTGTGTGTGCCAAGGTCCCGGCCCAAATCACGAGAAGGCAATATTTTCATGAACGCAGCGGGACTCCGACTAAGGAAAAAGAAGCGCCTACTGTGGCAGCTGTATGTCCAATATCGCGACGCCATCGATTATGCCCGGTACGTCCGAGTGAGGAACAATCTCCGAAAGAGGACGCGGAAACTGCGGTAAGATTTTGAGAAAGGGTTGGCGCGGGACCTAAGGAAAACCCCCAAACCGTTCTGGCGGTATGCGAACACTCGCCTTAAAACCAAAACACGAGTTGAGGATTTAAAGGACAACGACGGCACTGTGGTCTCCGAGGGAGTCGAAAAGGCGAAACTCCTCAATAGGTTTTCAGCAGTGTATTCACCATTGAGGACGTCGAACGGGCGCCAGAGTTGACCAGAACCTTCACCGGTCCACTCCTTGGGGATGTTGACGTCACGGTGGAAGACGTGGAGAGGAGAGGAGAATGGCTGGTCTCAAGCCGTTTAGTGCCCCCGGCCCCGACGGCCTACATCTGCGAGTATTAAAGGAGACCGCCGGCATTCTCGCGGCGCCCGTGGCTTCGCTCTTCCGGGACTCGTAGATAATCGTGACCTTCCAGCGGAATGGAAGTTGGAGCAAGTAGTGCCACTTCATAAAAAGGCAGCAGACAGTTACCGAGTAACTATCGGCCGATTAGCTTGACCTCTGTCCTGTGCAAACTGCTGGAATCCATCATCGGCGACGCGATCATGGATCACCTGGGGCAGCACGATCTCATCTGTGACTCGCAACATGGCTTCAGGCCTAGGCGGTCGTGTTCAACACAGCTGTTGGCTTCTATCGATGACTTGTCCAGACGCTTGGAGAATGGTGAACAAATCGACGTGGCCTATCTCGACTTTAGTCGAGCTTTTGATAGTGTCCCGCACCACTGACTCTTACAGCTGAAGCTCATGTCGTATGGCATCAGAGGTCGTCTCCTGACATGGATTAAGAGTTTCCTGATAGGCAGACAACAGCGCGTAGTGGTAGATGGCAGCCACTCAAGTTGGGCTCCAGTTATAATTGGTGTCTCACAGGGCTCAGTGCTAGGTCCACTCCTGTTCGTTATTTTTGTAAACGACTTGCCTGACGCGGTGATGCTTTTCGCCGACGACACCAAACTGTATTCCTCCAGCAGTGACGCCGGTCGGCGGCTCCTGCAGGAGGATCTGAATGCGCTGGCTCGCTGGTCTGACGAATGGCAGATGCCGTTTAACGAGGGGAAATGTGCGATGATACACGTCGGTCCAGGCTTCGCAGACTTCCCCTACACCATGATAAATACTCAGCTGGGTTGGTCGCTAGTAGTGAGATATCTTTTCGTCCAAGTTGACTGAGAGCTGAAATTCCGGAAGCATGCAACGGATGCGGCGTTCAAAGCGTCCAGGATTCTGGCTGTCATCAAGCGTGTGTTTGTACATCTTGACCGGACAACACCTTCCGTTGTTGTGCAAGGCTCTCGTGAGGCCTCATCTCTAGTATGGCAATATCGTGTGGGGCCCATTCAATCGTGCGGACCAGCAGAGCATCGAAAGGGTCCAAAGAGATGTTCCTTATCCAGAGAGGCTGCGAGCGCTCGGTCTGCCATCGTTATATTACAGGAGAAGGAGGGGTGACATGATCACGATGTTCCAGCTGTTCCACTCGGGGATCGATATGGACCCGCAGTCATTCTTCCAGTTACCCGCTGCCTCAACCACTAGAGGTTATCTATGGAAAGTGCTAAAGCCGCATGCGACTACCAGGGCTAGACGAAACTCCTTCGCAGTTCGGGTTGTAAATGATTGGAACTCGCTGCCGGTGAGCGTAGTCTCCGCGGAAACCGTCAACCAGTTCAGGGCCAGGTTAGATAAACACTGGGCACCGTCGAAGTTCGACGTGCCCATCCAAGACGGCTGATGTAGCGTCACCCGCCAGGGGAGGTCGATTGGATCGGGTCCTACAGGACTAGTCGCCTAAATATTGTATTTTGTATTATATTGTAATAACTCGAGCAGTTGAGGCGCCCAAAAACTGTAGATACCTTAGCGATAGATATAGGCGCGCCAGTTGCAACCTGTCCTTGCCTCCCCATGAAAGCGAACAGCAAGCGACACATTGGCCTTCTCACTTGGCCTTCATCTCATCTCACTTGGCCTTCGAACTGGCTGTCGCCTTACGTTTGCCGATACATGCTGGTCCTTCTGTTGCCGTCGTGTTCCGGTAGAGTGCTGCTTTGTGTCCATCCAGCGTCTGACGATATCACTGCTCTGTCTAGTGTCTCATATTCGCGCGCCAGACGTTTATGCCGCTCTATCTGTGTCCCTGCAGCGTCTGATGTGCAGTTTCGGTCGGGTCCGGCGGCCGGCGAGGCGGGCCAGGCGGCGCGGCCCGGTCCCATGTCGGCTGCACCGCTCCTGGTGGAGGAGACAGCCGTCTCCGAGTTCAGTGAGGAGTCTCCCACCTCCGACTACCTGGAGGAGCTGCCGGAGACGCCGGTCGTCTCCAACACCGCCCCCGCCCCAGTCCCCGTCGTCAGCAGCGCCACCGGAGCCACCACCACCGCCGCTGCCGTCGCCGCCGCCGCCGCCACAGCCGCAGCCGCCGCCCGCGCCGCGGCCCGCTCGGCCGCCGCCGCCGCCGCCGAGGAGGAGGCGGAGAGGATTGGCGACTGTCCGGCGCACCCAATTGGTGGCTGGAACTTCGCCAGGGTGAAGCGACACCCGCCGCACCTGCCGTATGACCCAAAGGTACGCCGCCTCCTGGACGGACGGAGACAGACAGACAGCCTGTGCGTCACCTCCTGGGCCCAGAGACGGTCATTATACAATGTACAGCAGTGAGAAGAGCTACCGAGATCTGTCACAATTAGCTGGGCTGCAATGAACTGCTGGACACAGTTGCAGCACTACATTGTAGTGTAGCGGTGCTACAGCTGCGCCGGCACTGTTAGCTGGGCTGCAATGAACTGCTGGACACAGTTGCAGCACTACATTGTAGTGTAGCGGTGCTACAGCTGCGCCGGCACTGTTAGCTGGGCTGCAATGAACTGCTGGACACAGTTGCAGCACTACATTGTAGTGTAGCGGTGCTACAGCTGCGCCGGCACTGTTAGCTGGGCTGCAATGAACTGCTGGACACAGTTGCAGCACTACATTGTAGTGTAGCGGTGCTACAGCTGCGCCGGCACTGTTAGCTGGGCTGCAATGAACTGCTGGACACAGTTGCAGCACTGCATTGTAGTGTAGCGGTGCTACAGCTGCGCCGGCGTGCGGCGGTGGGCGTGGTGCAGCGGGAGTGACATGACCGCCGTCTGACCGGACCGGACCTCCTTCCCCTCCGCCAGGTACACGTGCACTTTAAGCCGCCGTTCTCGTTCTCGTGCCTGATCTTCATGTCGATCGAGGACTCTCCGCAGAAGGCCATGCCGGTGAAGGACATCTACAACTGGATACAGGAACACTTTCCGTTCTACCAGGCAGCCCCCATCGGCTGGAAGAACTCTGTCCGACACAACCTGTCGCTCAACAAGTGCTTCAGGAAGGTGGAAAAGTCACCGGTAAGTGCAGTTCGAAGGTGAAGTGGAAGGACGCACACGGAACGATTACATAGGGAAAGGATGCTAAAGGAAGTTTTAATGTCCAGGACTTAGGAGGCACCGCCATTTTATTTGGTTGATGTCAGCAGCTGTATAGGATGTTTTCACGAAACCGTGGAAGGATGATTGTTTCAGATGTTTGATTGTGGCTCTTGTTCATTGCGGACATCTGCCTGTCCAAGTCGAATACACGATTTAGATGGTGGAACTTGGCAAGTCTTCTTCACTCGCAAGCAACTGTTGGAGCATCGACAAATGTTATTAACTTGATTTGTTTTAAACGAAGTGAAGTTCATGCTGGTGTGTCATACAAACAGTTGCGACGCCCGAAAACTTCCAAACGCAATCACAATGTCGTGTTGTGTGAATTCACCACTGTCAGAAACGTTCGTCTGACTTGTGTACTGATATTTTCGGGCGCGAAGTGCGTCACGTTTCACTAGTGTTCACAGGAATGCTGACGGTATCACTCTTGTATCTGTGCTGCCACTGACGTCTGCCCCACCCTGCGGCAGGGTCCCGGCAAGGGCTCGCTGTGGACGGTGGACCCGCTGTTCCGGCCGCACCTGATCCAGGCGCTGAAGCGGTCGCCGTGCGTCCAGGAAACGCCGGCCGGCGCCAACTCGCGCACCGTGTACCGGCCGTGGACGGCGGCGGCCACCGCGCTGGGCGGCCAGCCGCTGCCGGTTGGGGCGTCACGTCGCGCCGCGGTCCGCCGGCCTGCCGCCGTGCCGCTCTCCCCAGACACGGACGGTCTCCTGCCGGACGGACCCGGCGGCGATCCCCGCTCCACCGAGAGTCTGGAGGCGGCGGCGGTGGCGGCCGTGCCCGCAGCGGCCGCGGCGCCGCGCATGACGCCGCGCCGCCGGCCCAGCAGAGGTCAGTCGGACGCTCCCTGTTGTCTCCTCCCCGGCTCGGGTGCTGGTGAGGTGTGGGGTGTCTGAATCGGCGAGAGTCGATGCCGGTACAGCCACCTTGCCATACCGTCCGCCCCGCGGTGTGGTGAGCGACAACACCGGATGCTACGTAACCCCTAATCGACTAATGTTGCTTAATGTCGTGACGCGAACGGCAAGGGGGTCAACTTCGTGGGGGCCTGGCCGATAACAGGGGTCTTCCTGGTGCGAATAGTGTGTACTGTAACCGTGCACAGCGGGATATGACCGCCCGGGCTATCTTAGGTCGCCGCTATATGCCCCGTCTGTCGTTGCCCTGCTATGTACGGCACTGCACCATCCACTATATGACATCGGCCCGTGCCCGGCAGGCGCCAAGCGGTCCTCGTCAGGCCAGGCCCGCCCGCAGTCGGACGAGGCCGGCCCGAACCCGTACCTGTTCCCGCTGCTGTCGCGCCGGCTGCTGTCCGGCAGCGGGGACGGCGTCAGTTCGCCGGGGGGCGCTGCCTACGACGAGGCCGGCGACGGCGAGCCGCAGCTGATGATCGTGCAGGACCAGCCGCCGCCCGAGACCCCGCCGGCGCGCTGTCGAGGTGAGGTGAAGCGAGGCTGGCGGCATTCG
This sequence comes from Chirona hameri, assembly GCA_036785665.1. Classification (NCBI taxonomy): domain Eukaryota; kingdom Metazoa; phylum Arthropoda; class Thecostraca; order Balanomorpha; family Balanidae; genus Chirona; species Chirona hameri. The sequence goes on along the minus strand of JAXIVJ010001941.1, from coordinate 41,401 downwards.
GCCGCGGAGGACAGTCTGTCGAGGTGGGCGCCGGTCGGGTTAGAGAGGAAGCGAAGAGGCCGTACACGGTGTCCCAATGCATTTGGTTTTGTGGACGCCGAGCAAAGATAAAATTTAATTTTGATGCTTCCAAATATGCAAGGTGGTTGAAGCCTTCAACCAAGGCTGCAAAGCGCAGGCAGATATGTCCTAAGCCTATTGCAGCTGCGGCGTCCTTCAGTTCCAATCATCATCGGCATCATCGCTCCACTCACCTGTCCTCCTCATCAGTTGTCGATGTCCTGACGCCGCAAGTGGACCTGTTGTTCCTCCGTTGACATTGTGTGTAGGTCCGATGCTGGTCAGGCTGCTGCTGCTGCTGACGCCTGATTGTCGGCGTGCCCGTTTTGCCCCTCTGGTCTGACAGAGTCTGGCTGTCTGTGTGTTAAGTTTGTGTCCGTCTGATGCCGTGGTTTGTGGGTCCGCAGCTGTTTGCCGTCTGATACCGTTGTCTTTCTGTTTGCTGACACTATTGTCTTTTTGCCCGTTATTTGTGGCTCCGTCGTTATTTGCCCTCCCCTGGCGCCGTGGTCTGCTGCGTTGTTGATCTCCTCCAACACCCTGTGGTCCCACAGTCAAGGTGTTGAAGCGGCCGCGGGAGTCGGGCGGACACGACTACGGGCCTGCCGTACCGTCCCCGCGGATACCGGCCTCGACCTACCACCACCAGCCGGCCGCCGTCCCCAGCGTCAGGGTCAACCCGGTCAGTGCTGAACGGCGACTGCAGGGAAACGGACAGCTCTGCTGCCCGTTTGCTGAGGCTGACTGTACTGGCCTGTCCACCAGTTTGGCAGACGAGAGATGTTAGGTGTGCATTGCCTGTGAAGCGGATGGATAAACCTCTGGATTATTATGCATCACGTTTGTGTGCGGTATCGTTGGTCCTGAGCAGTGTCGTCTTTGGTTATGTTCCCATGTCACAAGGACAGCAATTGCTCAATTGCTCTCAATTGGTCTTGCAATTGCTCAGTAAACACATGCATCATGCGTTTGCTGAGCAATTCGCTGTGTATTTCGCTGTATTGCTATCGTAGTCAGATGTGCATAACGTTTCACTGCACTCGCTCCGATCAGCTGCTGTCTAGAGCCCTTCATGGAGCCGGAATCCTGTATGCCAATGGGACTGGAATGGCTGGGAATGGGACACATTTTTGGGAAATGAGCGGCTTGGAACGGGTTACGGGAGACTATAATATTGTCGCGAAACGCCCCCCCCCCCCCCCCCCCCCGAAAAAAGAAAAAAGAACACTTGAATTAAAACATTGATGATGCAACTATCACAACACAATATTATTAGCATAAAATAAGACAAAAGACATACCAAGGTTCCAGAAATGTGAGCTGGAAACCAGACCAGATGCAGTATCCCTGAACAAGACCAGATGCAGTAAGTGTCCAAGTGATTTGTTGGACCAATCGCTATGTCTTGATGCAATGTGTTATGTGTGACTAACAATGAAACCATACCCAAATCTCCAGTTGATTTAATCTTCATTTCTTTTCTAGCTTTTCTTGTGGTGAAAGTCATGGTTGGCTTGAACGTTTCATGTGAAACAAGGACACATTTAATTCTTTCAAATATCACAGCTCAGAAGTAAATCTTACACCACTGACATTGAGTGTGGGAGTGTTAAAGCATGACATATATGCATTCTTATATTTTAACACTACAAAAGTTGAAATATGCTTAAACTTCAAAATGGGTGGGATCGGAAGCCCCATCAGTTGTGAATTGGGGTTGGAACGGGTTTGGATCTGGCTGGAGCGGAATGGGGGCTGAAAATGTGTCCCGTGAAGGGCTCTGCAGTGCTGTCCGTCGTCTGCTGTGGCTATTGCCTTGTGTGTTGTCTGCGTGTTGTGTTGGGACGACGTCCGTCTTGTTTCTGTGTGTGTTGTCACAGCGTTTGACCTGTCTGTATGTGTGTGCGGTGTGGCAGCGTCCATAACCTGTTTCTATGTGTCCGATGTCACAACATCTGACCTGTCTCCGTGTGCTGTAGTCCTCTGCTGTTGACCTGTCTGACCCGCCTGTATGTGTCCGATGTCACAACATCTGACCTGTCTCCGTGTGCTGTAGTCCTCTGCTGTTGACCTGTCTGACCCGCCTGTATGTGTCCGATGTCACAGCGTCTGACCTGTCTCCGTGTGCTGTAGTCCTCTGCTGTTGACCTGTCTGACCTGCCTGTATGTGTCCGATGTCACAACATCTGACCTGTCTCCGTGTGCTGTAGTCCTCTGCTGTTGACCTGTCTGACCTGCCTGTATGTGTCCGATGTCACAACATCTGACCTGTCTCCGTGTGCTGTAGTCCTCTGCTGTTGACCTGTCTGACCTGCCTGTATGTGTCCGATGTCACAACATCTGACCTGTCTCCGTGTGCTGTAGTCCTCTGCTGTTGACCTGTCTGACCTGCCTGTATGTGTCCGATGTCACAACATCTGACCTGTCTCCGTGTGCTGTAGTCCTCTGCTGTTGACCTGTCTGACCTGCCTGTATGTGTCCGATGTCACAACATCTGACCTGTCTCCGTGTGCTGTAGTCCTCTGCTGTTGACCTGTCTGACCTGCCTGTATGTGCGATGTCGCAGCGTCTGACCTGTCTCCGTGTGCTGTAGTCCTGTCTGACCTGCCTGTATGTGTGTCTGATGTCACAACATCTGACCTGTCTCTGTGTGCTGTAGTCCTCTGCTGTGACCTGTCTGACCCGCCTGTATGTGTCCGATGTCACAGCGTTTGACCTGTCTCCGTGTGCTGTAGTCCTCTGCTGTTGACCTGTCTGACCCGCCTGTATGTGTCCGATGTCACAACATCTGACCTGTCTCCGTGTGCTGTAGTCCTCTGCTGTTGACCTGTCTGACCCGCCTGTATGTGCAATGTCGCAGCGTCTGACCTGTCTCCGTGTGCTGTAGTCCTCTGCTGTTGACCTGTCTGACCCGCCTGTATGTGCGATGTCGCAGCGTCTGACCTGTCTCCGTGTGCTGTAGTCCTCTGCTGTTGACCTGTCTGACCTGCCTGTATGTGTCCGATGTCACAACATCTGACCTGTCTCCGTGTGCTGTAGTCCTCTGCTGTTGACCTGTCTGACCTGCCTGTATGTGTCCGATGTCACAGCGTCTGACCTGTCTCCGTGTGCTGTAGTCCTCTGCTGTTGACCTGTCTGACCCGTCTGTATGTGTCCGATGTCACAGCGTCTGACCTGTCTCCGTGTGCTGTAGTCCTCTGCTGTTGACCTGTCTGACCTGCCTGTATGTGTCCGATGTCACAACATCTGACCTGTCTCCGTGTGCTGTAGTCCTCTGCTGTTGACCTGTCTGACCCGCCTGTATGTGTGTCCGATGTCACAGCGTCTGACCTGTCTCCGTGTGCTGTAGTCCTCTGCTGTTGACCTGTCTGACCGGCCTGTATGTGTCCGATGTCACAGCGTCTGACCTGTCTCCGTGTGCTGTAGTCCTCTGCTGTTGACCTGTCTGACCCGCCTGTATGTGTCCGATGTCACAGCGTCTGACCTGTCTCCGTGTGCTGTAGTCCTCTGCTGTTGACCTGTCTGACCCGCCTGTATGTGTGTCCGATGTCGCAGCGTCTGACCTGTCTCCGTGTGCTGTAGTCCTCAGCTGTTGACCTGTCTGACCCGCCTGTATGTGTGTCTGATGTCACAACATCTGACCTGTCTCCGTGTGCTGTAGTCCTCTGCTGTTGACCTGTCTGACCCGCATGTATGTGTCCGATGTCACAGCGTCTGACCTGTCTCCGTGTGCTGTTGACCTGTCTGACCTGCCTGTATGTGTGTTCGATGTCACAGCGTCTGACCTGTCTCCGTGTGCTGTAGTCCTCTGTTGTTGACCTGTCTGACCTGCCTGTGTGTGTGTCCGATGTCACAGCGTCTGACCTGTCTCCGTGTGCTGTTGACCTGTCTGACCTGCCTGTATGTGTGTTCGATGTCACAGCGTCTGACCTGTCTCCGTGTGCTGTAGTCCTCTGTTGTTGACCTGTCTGACCTGCCTGTATGTGTGTTCGATGTCACAGCGTCTGACCTGTCTCCGTGTGCTGTTGTCCTCTGTTGTTGACCTGTCTGACCTGCCTGTATGTGTGTCCGATGTCACAGCGTCTGGTGGTGATCCGCCGGAGTCCCGAGGAGGAGCACACGTACGCGTGCAACCCGCTGCGCCGCCAGACCTCACCGCACCGGCCGCACCTCAGCGACGACGAGGCGTTCTCGGACGACTCCAACCTTTCGGTGCACGACCCCAGGTTAGTCCAGCCAGAGGTCAGGTCAGACCGGAGGTCACTTCGGCACGGAGGTCAGACCCGAGGTCAGTTCGGCACGGAGGTCAGACCCGAGGTCAGTTCGGCGCGATGTCAGACCCGAGGTCAGTTCGGCACGGAGGTCAGACCCGAGGTCAGTTCGGCGCGATGTCAGTTCGGCACGGAGGTCAGGTCAGAAGGCACGGGAAGTTTGTGCTTGTTTTGTTGCACAGTTTGTGAGAGCTATGGGCCGGTAGCTGGCCAGCAGGCGCTTGTCCTTCGAGGCCTTCGGGATCGGGGCCACGGTGGCCGCGCGCCACTCTCGAGGGACTGCACCTTCCTCCCAGGAACGGTTGATGAGGCGCAGGAGGGCGCAGGAGGGCGCCGTGGGCCACCGGGCCGAGGTGCTTGAGCATTTCATGGGTGATCCCGTCCGGTCCTGGGACTTTCTCAGCTGGTTCAGCTGAATAGCGCGGCTCAGCTCTTCCTCCGTGTAGGGCGAGCAGCAGCATCCGGTGCGGGCGCCGGCGCAGTCGGCGCAGCGACGCCAGTTCAGCTCGGTCAGCGGGCGTTGTTGCTGTGTTAATTCCCTCCAGACGGATCTTCGGTCCTAGCCTGTCGGCTCTGGAGGGTCCTGGTAGCCGCCCCAGGGCCGCCACCACCTCGCTGCTCCGCACCTCCTCCAGGTTGGGTCTGATTGTCCCAGTGACCTCAGCCTCGCTCCCATCATGGCCGGACAGTCCAGTAGGACGTGTTGCGGCGTGTCGGCCGCTTCTCTACAGGTGGGGCACATGGCCCCCTCGCAGTTGACGCCCTCGCACTAGGCGCAGTGTCATGCCGGGCCCCGGCCGATGCGGTGCAGGTACTGACGGGAGCCCGACCAGTGCCCCGCGCGCAGCTGGTGGACGTCCACAGCCACAAGTCTGTCCACCCTCGCCACTGGCGGCTGCAGCCTGTCGCCCATGAGCCATTGTTTGTTGGTAAGCCTCCTGTACCAACCGCGTGGTCACTCTTGGACCCAGCGGGCCGGGGTTGCCCTGGCCGCCGCGCGGTACACCGTCCTGACGTCGACCGGCTCGTTCTCCTGGGGGAGGGCCCTCCTTGGCCAGACCATCCGCGCGGTCGTTGCCGGGCAGCTCACAGTGGGAGGGGACCCACTGGAGGTGGACCCGTCTGCCACCTGCAGTCAGCGCCGACAGGGCCTCCCATATCTGGTAGCCCAGCGGCGCCGATTGCGCCGATGGTCCGCCACGCAGCGCCGCCAGTGCCGACTGGGAGTCCGTGCACACCAGGGTTCGTCACAGGCTGGGTTGGCCCTTTGGGCCATGGGCCTGGGCTGGGCCTCAACTTAAAGGAAATCACCGGTCTCTGGACTGGCCTGGGCTGATAATGTCGAAGCTCAGGTAGAGCTGAAAAATATGTAAACCAGCAGTTCACTTCCACAGCAACACGCTGTGGCTGTGGCCTTTTGTTTGTTTTTGGTTAGCATAGTTGGTTAATTGTTTCACATGTATAGTATACAAGTAAATATGCTAGGATAGTGATTGCAAATTTTGTGAAAATATGTATATGCTTAATCTGAACGGGCCGGACCGGTCCTGAGGCCTGTTCACGGGGTCTGCGGCCGCCGCGGCTTCCGCGGCCAAAAGGGCGGGGTTTATAAAGACATAAAGACATAAAGACATAAAGACATAAAAGAAAAGTGCAACAAAGAGCCTCTTGGGCCCATCCGAGGTTGCACCCCACCCCACCCCACCCACACCCACACCCACACCCACACCCACACCCACACCCACACCCACACCCACACCCACACCCACACCCACCCCCACACCCACCCCCACCCCCCCTCCACCAGTCTCGCCCCTTCAAATCTTCAAATGGGCGCTTGATAGCCTCAACGCGCTGAAGCGCCCCCCAAAAACCCCAATCACACACACCTTCAAATCACCTTAATAAAAGAACCTGCATAAAAGAAGGCTAATCCCACGAGTATTTATGAACTAATCCCTTCTCTGTAAAGTATTTATCTAATCTAATTTTGAAGGAAGCAAGTGTCACTGGATCAGCGACATCCCCTGGTAGCATATTCCAATGTCCTACAACCCTTCTACTGAAAAATGACTGTCGTAGCCTAGTCCTACTTTGTTTCATAATGAGTTTATGCTGATGACCTCTACCTCGATTTTCCCTATTGAGCTCAAACATACCCTTTAAATATCCAGAATGCTGACTATTTACAAATTTGAAGACTTCAATTAGATCTCCTCTTAGCCTTCTATATCTAAGTGAAAACATACCCAATTTCTTTAATCTATCTTCATAAGGTAAACTACCAAGACAATTAACCATTTTTGTTGCCCTTTTTTGAACTCTTTCTAACAACCAGCAATCTTTCTCATATGTTGGAGACCAGGCTTGTACACAATACTCCAAATGTGGTCTAACATATGCACAATACAGTTTTGTTATTACCTTTTCACTCTTGTAGGAAACATTTCTGTTAATGGCCCCTAGCATTCTAAGTGCCTTTTCCCTAGCTTCTACAACCTGGTCTGACGCTGATAGTCTATTGTTTACCACGACACCTAAATCTCTTTCCTTTTCAATCTGCTCCATTTTCTGCCCACCCATTTCATACCTATGTTTACTGCTAACCCGTCCAGCGTGCATAATCTTACATTTACTCAAATCGAATTTCATCTGCCATGCTTCAGACTAGCTAACTAGCTTGTCCAGATCTGATTGAAAAACATCCTGATCATGTTTTCCTCTAATAATCCTGACAACTTTTAGATCGTCTGCAAATTTCAAGACTTTGCTGTCTATACTATTCTCAATTGCATTCACAAATATTATAAAAAGCAATGGGCCCAGGACTGAGCCCTGTGGAACCCCACTGAGAACCTCCTTCCATTGTGATTGGCACCCATTCAATATAACCCTTTGCTGGCGTCCTGAAAGCCACGTTTCTATCCAATCCAGAATCTTGCCCCTGATCCCATGAATTTTAAGTTGCAACCCCAGTCTTGTATGGGGGACTTTGTCAAATGCTTTACTGAAATCAAGAAAAGCTACATCTAGCTGTTTACCCTGATCAAAGCTATCTGTTGCAACATCCAAAAACTCCAGAAGATTAGTTAAACAAGAACGGCCCTTCCTGAAGCCATGCTGTGTATCCTTGATGAGTTCATTTTGCTCCAAGAATTCAACAATCTTATCTTTGATGATTGATTCAAGCACCTTGCAGACTAATGAGGTCAGACTAACTGGTCTATAGTTTTCCTCTTTACTTCTATCTCCCTTTTTATGAATAGGAACAACATTTGCTCTTTTCCAATCAAGTGGAATTTTACTATCTGCAAGTGATTTAGAAAATATTATGGCTAATGGAACCGACAACTCCCTTTCAGATTCTCTTAAAAGTCTAGCATGGATTTCATCAGGTCCTTCTGCCTTGTTAGGCCTTACTTTCTTTAGATATTCTAGAACAAGTTCACTACTTATGCCACCTAGCTCTCCTATAGTCTCCTCTGTCTCTAGCTCAGGCTGAAGTGCTGCAATACTACTCTGGTCCTCGATAGTAAAGACAGATTGAAACTGATCATTAAGCACTTCAACCATTTCACTGTCCTTGCTAACTAACACATCATCTACCTTAAATGGACCTATATTTTTGGAAACTGTACTTAACTTATAAAAACTGAAGAACTTCTTACTATCTGCATTACAATGTCTAGCTAAATCAAGTTCCTTTGCCCTTTTAGCTGCTCTGACCTTTTTCTTAACTGAATTTCTTGCATTCTGGTAGGCCTTCTGATTTATATCTAGTGAAGATCCCTTCAAAATGCCAAATGCACTTCTTTTAGCTTGTATAGCACTCCTTACTTCTGGGGTAAGCCAAACTGGATTGCCCTTGGTTCTGTTACGTTTGTGCCTGAGGGGTATATGCCGATTTTGAATTTGGCTTAATCTAGCTTTGAAAACATTCCAGGCCTCACATGCATCTAAACCTGCCAACTCAACGTTCCATTTTATCTGTGCGAGGTCATTTCTAATACCATCAAAATCAGCCCGGCTGAAGTTTGGAACCATAATAAGGTTATCTTTGGGCCTCATTTCTGATGAGATATTGAATTTAACCATATTGTGATCACTGGTTCCTAGACCTGCACAAATACTTATGTCACTAACTAGATCACTGTTGTCTGAGAATACAAGGTCTAGAATGGAGCAATGTCTGGTTGGCTCTGTTACAAACTGATGCATGAAAAGCTCCTCTTCAAAGATTTGCCTATACAACCTACACTCATTTGTTTCCTCTGCTATACTTTCGTATCCTCTTAAGTTAAAATCTTCCATAATAAGACACTGAGCCCGAAAGTTCCTACGTATTTCCTCACAAATATCTTGGTCTGTTTCAGCTTGGGAGTTCCTTGGAAGATTCCCTGGTCTGTAAAATGCACCTATCCTCAACCTTCCTCTGTTTCCTGTACCAATTTTAATGTCAAGCCAGATTGATTCTACTTCTTTTACTTTACTAGAATCATCAACTCTAGTAGTGCAGTACAAGCTATTTACATATACAAACACTCCGCCTCCCTGCCGTGATTCTCTGCAGTATGAGAACATGTTATACCCTTGTAACTCGAAATCCTGTAGCCTATCCCTATTATACCCCTCACTAGCCCATGTCTCGGTTACACAAATGATATCAGGCTTTTCAAGGGCAACATAACACTCAAACTCATCCAATTTAGACCTAATACTTTGGGCATTCAGCAACACACATGTGATCTTATACTTTGAGCTGACTCTACTAATTCTGAGGGAATTATGATCTACTGTCCTATTCTGACATGAACTTCTACCAATGCTTACTTCCTGATGCCCTAGTACTAGCGTCCCTGAACCCCCCCCCCCCCTCCCCCCCCCCCTCCTACCTAGTTTCCCTGAATGACACTTCTGTAGGCATCTCCCAAAGCCCTTGCCCCCTCATCCGATAAGTGAAGCCCATCCTTCATATAGTACCTATGCCACTCATAGAACTGATCCCATAAGTCTACATAACTAAGTCCCATAGCTGAACATAAGTTCTGAACTGAGCTGTTCACAGACATAGCTCTCGAGTACCACTCCTCACTGGCTCCACAGCGAGGGAGGATGCCAGTCACAATGACTGGTTTCCTGGACTCCTTCAACCTCTGCAGCAGGCTCCGGTACTCCGCTACTATTCTCACACTCTGCCTAGGTCCTATGTTGTTCACCCCCACCTGTATTATAACTGTCTCCGGGCTACTCCTACCAAGTTCTGCCTCAATGACAGGGCCCATATCAACTACTCTTGCCCCCGGTTTGACTATACATCTGTCCCTCTTCCCACAGAATGTTCGCCTTAAGGGCCTTACCCTTGAGTCCCCAACCACTAAATGCTGAATCTCTTCCCTGTCACTTTCAGCTGCTGACTCTAACGCACTGAACCTATTTGCTATTGTAACCTGCTGATGTTCCCTGGGGCTGTACTGCCTGACTCTACCCTGAACTTTTGTCCATCCCTCCTGATCCCCTTCCCTCTTCCTCCTCCAGATTCTGCTACCACCCTCCATTACCCAGCACCCCTCCTCATCCTTACTGTCTGTGGCCCTAGCATTACTTTCCACAATGTTGAGTCTCCAGAAACGTGACCCTCCAACACACTTCCAAACCCCAGCCGCACTATCCACCTTTGCCTTATCCTCCTCCCTTATGCCCCTATCAGAACTACCACTGGTCCCTGATCCTGTAGGCTCCTTTTCTGACTCCCTAACCACGATCTGCGCATACGTTCCTTGGTCAGGAGCTACACCCTCCTGCGGCTCATCTCTACACCTACACTTACTTAACTGCGCCTCAAGCTCCGCTACTCTAGCCTGGAGGGCCTCTAGCTCTGCTACCTTCGCCTGCATCCTAGTCATGCTCATTTGAATACACTAGTAACTTAGGTATATAACTTAGGTACTATGCACTTTTCAATACTTTACTAACTTAACTTAACTTTTTTTGTTTTGTTTTTGTTTTTTCTTCTAAACCTTAACTAGATCTAGGTAAAGCTAGTGACACAAATCAGCTATGAGTGCACCTAATACTAGACTAAATATCTAATCCTTAAATCAACTGAATACTAAATACACCTTAATTATCCCTAATTTTCTAAAATATCTACTTATCCAACCCTGCAACTGATAACACAAAAATAAGACTAAGACAATTTTGGCGCACACAAGCTAGAATGAAAAGTCCTTTAAAAAGCAAGTAAGAGGTAACAGCTAACTATGAATGCTTAAAAATAATACCTAAACGATCCACAAAACTAAATATCTAATCCTTATATCTAAATATAATGTGGTTCCTCAAAAAATACACAAAACAACAGAGCTATCCAACAGCTACTTAGCTTGGCTAAAGCGGGGTTCAGAAATTGTCAGCTTAATTGTCAGCCAATCACGAAAGAGCAGATCCGGGAGGAGAGACTCTACTCTCTGCGGCTCCTGCGATTGCTCGGGAGCAGCCGCAAAAGAACTTCGACATAAATGGCGCGCGTCCGACAAAGGTTGCGCACTGTTGTATTGATATCGCAGCTCACTGGCGGTTGTTTGACCAAAAATGACAACTCGTAGTGACTCGTACATATTCATGTAGTTTAGTGGTTTTGAAAAACATTGAGGGTTTTCATGAAATTGCCTATTCGTTGCGAACGCTACACGCGCCATTTATTGGACGCCATCAGCGGCCGCAAAAGGGTTCAAAGTTGTTAAAATTAAGCTCCGCCTCCTGGCCGCGGGAGCCGCTGCGGCCGCAGACCCCGTGAACCTCTGGGCCTCAATATTATACATTTGAACGGGCCTGGTCCGGGCCTGGGCTTGGTGTTCATGGGCCTGGGCCGGGCTGGGTTGGTGGGCCCGTGACGAACACTGGACTGCACACCACTATGGAGTCCTCCGTGTGGCTGGAAACTGGAGCAGAGGCTGCCGGCCTGTACCCACAGCACCCGCTGCTCGCCGTCCGGGTTCTCTATGGGCACTCCAGCTCCTCCATTGTGGATGTCTCTCTTTCTCTCTCTGCGGATCCATCAGACCACACCCAGGTGGCACATTGGTGGAAGCCGCCGAGATGGCGGCCTGTCTTTACTGTTGGGTTGATGTCCCGGACAGCAGCGGTCCGACGTCCAGGCTGATGGTGACTCTGTCACCTCCCTCCCAGGGTGGCGCCCGTCTGGGCAGGATCGGCTCCACCGAGGGGGGGGGAGGGGTGACGCCAGCCGCATCCCACACCTCTCGGCCGAGCCGTCACCAGCCTGTCGCCGCTCTAAGACGTTAAGGGGCAGTGGCCTCTGCCACCCAGCGGAGCGGGTCGTCCTGGGGGAGGGCGGTCGCTTTCGCAAGCAGGCGCGCCGCCAGAGTCTGTCTACGGGCGGCGACCGGGGTGATGCCGGCCTCCGCCATCAGCGCGTCAGTCGAGGTGGAGCGCAGGCAGCCCGCTGTGACTGGGCAGCCGCCCTCATCTCGCGTCCCAGGACTTCCGCGTGGGAGGGCGGCGTCCCCGAGAGCCATGCCGCCGCCGCGTGTTTCATGGCGCCACGCACGTAACCGTGCCACCGTCCGGAGTAGGTTCTCATCCAACCCAACCTCCAGGAGCAGCCAGACAACTGACGCCGCTGGTTCACCCGGGGGCGGGCACGTCTACGGAGTCTGGCAGTGAGGGCCGAAGTGGAGCAGCCTGTCGACGGTCACGCCAAGGTTTGCTGTGTCGCCGGCCCTGACTGTCTTCCCCGCCATCTGTATATGGTAGTCGACGGCGTCACGGTGCCACTGCGACAGTACCATCATCTAGGGTTTCTCGGCGGACACGGTCATCTTGGAGCGGCGCGCCCACTGAAGGAGGGCGTCCGCCGCTTGCTGCGCCCTTTCGGTGGCCTGTCGAATGGTGTTTCCAGCGCAGAGGGCCGCCGTGTCGTCTGCATACATGAAGGGGGACGTCCCTGTAGCTCGGGAGTGCTTGTACGAGTGTTGCCGCCCATAGCAAGAACAGGGACGGCGAGAGCACACTGCCCTGCGGGAGTCTGGCTCTGAACAACCGTTCTGAGCTCAGAACCTCGTTAACCTCGACGCGGGCGCGTCGATCCCGCAGCCACTGCAACACCCATCTCGTCATGCAGACTGGCAGGTCCATCTCTAACAGTCGGGCTCTGAGTAGGCGGTGGTCGACCGTATCATACGCTCTGGCGAAATTAAACGCCAGAAGAACGTATTTCTGCGCTGTTGTTCCCTCCGGATGGTTTCGGTGTCGTGCCTTGGGCTGCTGGCACCCGTCCTGCACCTCCTGTATAAGTCGACCGAGGTGGTCCTCGACTGAGCGGTGCTCCCGAAAACCGACTTGCTCAGGAGGTACCAACCCGCGGTGCTCACACTGGTAGGTGAGGCGGGCCAGGATCAGGCACTCTGTCAGTTTACCGACACAGCTAGTCCGGGTGATTGGGCGGTAGCTACTGATGAGTCTCAGCTGGCGTCGCGCAGCCCTTCGGCGCTCGCACCTGACGGGAGACGTGGGCGTACTGATTGGCAAAGGCGTTGGCCTTCTCCTCCGCCGACACGATTAGCCGGTCGCCGACCCGCATCGCCTCGCCGTCTCGGTGGCTGTTGTTTGACCCCCCCCCCCCCCCCCCCCAGCCTCGGCTACATCCGAGATTTAGCCGATTGGCACTTGTATGAGCGGCGGCGAAGGCGGCCATCACGTCGTCCCGCTGTAGTTGGTCGAGCTGGCCGTGGATGTTTCCAAACGATAGGAAGCGGGCCCCGCACAGGCAGGGGCACCGCAGGAGGATGTGTCCTGGTGTGTCCGCCTCCTCTTGACAGACCCGGCACCGGGCCGTTGGGCACCCGGTGTCGTTGCACCCTGGACAGGTTTCAGTTGGGCGGCGGCCGATCCGATGTAGACACTGGTCGAAGCCGTTCCAGTGGCCGGCATGTAGCTGGTGGATGTCGACCGCTGCTTGGCGATCGTCGCCGCGTACTGCGCCAGGGAGTCGGTCGCGGAAGATGTTCTTGTACCAGCCGTCCGGCCAGGACCGCTGCTGCGAGCGGCGGGCAGCCCTGGCGGCGGCGCAGGTGACGCTTCTGATGGCAATCGGAGCAGGTGCTTGTTCTAGGCTTGCTGCCTCCTTGGCGAGCGTATCGGCCCGCTCGTTGCCCGCTATACCGCAGTGGACCGGCACCCATTGAAGGTGTACGGTCTGGCCACGAGCGGTCAGCGAACCGAGCAGCGTCCAGATGGCCGCTCCGATCTCCGAGATCTGAGCGGACGGACCGCTCTCGAGGGACAGCGAGGCCGCCTGCGAGTCCAGGCAGATCACGACGGGACGCTCCGCCGCGGGCCCTGCCATCTCGGTCACCGCGGTCAGGGCGGTTCTGAGAGCGACCAGCTCAGCGCGTATGCTCGAGCAGAGGCGGCCGGCGTGGACTCTGACCTCCCTCGCCTCCTGGTCGGGGGGAGGGGGGGGGGGGGGAGGAGGACGATGGCTCCTCCGCCACCGCAGGTCACGCCCGCGTCCGCCGAGCCGTCCAACCACACCCAGATGGCCTCGTCTTCGGCTGGTAGGGTGCTCTCGGGTGTCTCCGCCGCCGCTCGTCGGGTTTCCGCTGAGGGGCTCTTGCCGCAGGGCGAGGCAGCGAAGTGCAGAATGGGATCCCGTCGCTCGTCGTCCATGGAGGCAGGGTCACTCTTAGTCGGGGCTCGATGAGGGCGTCCAGAACCCCGAGCGCAGCCAGAGTCTCCCTGCCGACGGTACACCAACCCGTCGTGCCAGAGGCGGCGGGGGACGCCTGGCGTAGTCAGCGCCCTGATTGAGTTTCCCTCCGGCAGCGAGGACGCCAGCGTCTTTGTGTCTAAGACGGTGCGTCGCTCTCGTGCAGTGGGGAGTTCAGCCTCCGCCATGAGGCGTACGGCGGGGTCGAGCGGGTACAGCAGCCACGGCTCTGGCGGCCGCACGCAGCTCGCGCTCCACCAGCTCCACACGGGAGGGGAAGCTGCAGGGAGCCACGCTGCTGCGGTGAACTCCAGAACTCCTCGGACGTACCCGTTGTCAACTGAGCTGCGCCTCGCGGAGCCCCCATCCGGTCCGGTTCGGTGAGTTTGCGCAGCTGCGCCGTTCGGGGTCGGACTTGCCGGCGCGGCTCGGCGCAGTGTTGCCCGAAGTGCAGGAGACGGTCGAGGATCACGCCCAGCGGCTTCACCGATGCGGCACCGGTCACCTCCGCGCCAGCCACTTTGACGCTGATGTTGCCGTCCCTGGGCCACTGGGACAGCACAAGAACCTGGGTTTTCTGACCCGCGATACGCATCTTGTTCCTGGCAGCCCACCTCGCCAAAATGTCTGCTGCTTGTTGGGCGCGGTACTGGGCCTGCTCGATGGTGGCGCCCGCGCTGACGGTAGCCGTATCGTCGGCGTACATATATACCGACGTGCGGTCCACTGCGCGGAGCTCCACCACCAGGTCCACTGCCCACAGCGTGTAGAGGGTGGGAGCGAGGACGGAGCCTTGCGGCAGGCAAACCCGCTCTGAAGGGCCGTTCTCTGCTGCGGGTCCCGTTGACCTCAACGCAAGCCCGTCGGTCGCGCAGGAAACGGTGGATCCATGTCGAGAGGCATCTTGGGAGGTAGCGCAGGAGCTTGACTGAAGCATCTTGTGATCAATGATGTCGGCCTTGGTGAAGTCGTATGCTGTCAGGATGAATTTGTCCGCCTCGGACGGATTGAACCAGCCTCGCGAGGTTTTCCTCCGCGGCACGGCCCGACCTGCTAAGGCGGGATGAGATCCATATTATCGCTCAGGTGGCCGAGACGTGCTGCCACCATACGTTCCGCCAGTTTGGCGACAGTGCTTGTGAGGGCGATGGGGCGATAGCTGGCTACGTGTTTGGGGTCTTTTCCGGACTTCATGATCGGGATTACAGCCCTCCTTCAGTCTGCAGGGATCTCGCCGCGGAGCCAGGTGCGGTTGACCAGACGGAGCAGCACATCCCTGGCGCGTGGGCCCAGGTGCTGAAGATGCTCGGCGCACACTCCGTTGGGGCCGGGGGCCTTTCTTGGTTTCATCTTCCGCAGCTGGAGGGCGAGCTCCTGTAGGGAGAAGGGCTGGCAGGTGTCTGACCGCCCCCCCCCCCCCCTCCCCAGCAGGAGCAACTCGAGCGATGGAGTCGTTTGGACTCGGCTTTGGCGATCCTATCCCATGTCTTGAATCGGATGTGTTTGCTAACGGCGGCGTATGTGGCGACGAAGGCCTCTGCCTTATCACGGTCCGCCACGGCCTCGCAGCCGTGATCCCCGTTTACGGCTTGGCCGGGAGCCGCCGACTGCACTCCACCTTCCATTTTCCGGAGGATTTTGGATACTCGGCCGATGCTGGCCGGTTTGTTCAGCTCCTCTGAGGTGAACCGCCGGAACTCACTCCGGCGGGCCTCTTCCTCCTTTTTCGTCGCATTTTCCTTGGCTCGCTTCCCTCTTTATTTTACCTCTGGTGATTGGCGCTCCTGGAGGGCGGCTCTCGCCTCCTCGCCTCCTGGCGTTCCGCCACCGCCTCCACCAGGTCTGGGTCCAGCGCCCAGGGTCTCGGATCCGCCCTAGCGCCCCTGGGAACGTTGAGCGCTCGCCCTCATGATTGCGTCTGTGAAGCTGCGGGCTGCAACGTCAGTGCGGGGATGTCGACTCCGCTGCGAGGGCCTCCTCACAGGACTGGGAGAAGGCGTCCCAGTCGGCCTTCTGGAAGGCCCATCGCGCCTTCCGGATGCGGTGCGGGCGGCTGCAGCTGATCGTGGCGGTTACGACCTGCGGGAGGTGGTCACTTCCGAGGTCCTTGCCCATGTGCCCATGTGCAGCGCTGCGCTATCTCCCTGTGGGCGAGGGTCACGTCCGAGGTGGTGAGCGGGCCGGGCCCGTAGCCGGCGCGGGTGGCAGCGCCGGTGTTGAGGACCTCCCATCCGTTGGCGATGGTCCAGTCATGTACCATTTGGCGGGTTCTGTCTGGTTCGCGGCACGGCGGATCCCAGGCGCTGTGGTGTCCGTTGATGTCGCCGGTGATAATCGTGTTGTTGGAGTTGGGGAAGCCCGCCAGGTCGAAGCGGTCCGTGCGGTCGTCCTCAGCGGATGGGCAGCCGGTGGACGCTGTGTATGTCGAGGGTATTGTCGTCGGTGCGGCCCCTCAGGTGGACGCGGATGCCGCACCACTCGGTTGTATCGTCGTCCGGGTGGAGGAGTGACCGGTCGATGACTGCAAATTGCAGTCCCTCCCGGACGGAGATGGCTACATCTCCACCCTTGACGGGTCCGGCGTCCCTCCTCCCGCGCGCCCTACGGGTGACCGCGGCGGTCTGGTAACCCGAGATGGACGGTGTCCGGTTCGCCGCCAGCTGGGCCTCTTGCACCGCCACCACATCCGCCTTCGTTGCGCTAAGCCAGCGTTGTAGTTCCTGTTTTTTTTCGTCCGAAGTCCTTCCGCGTTCCATGAGATGACTACTAGGCGGCTTCGCACTTGGCAGTTCAGGCGGTAGCGGCGGTTCTTCGCCCGACGGTTTCGTCCGCCCGGGACCGCGCTCCGCGAGCAGCCTGGCCCCGCCGAGGGCGCTGTCGGCGGGGGGCGTGTTGTTCATTTAGCTACGCTTGCTGGGCCTGGGCGCCATATGACCTTCGTTGTAGGAGCGCCCTTGCACACCAATCATCATCATTACGCGGTCTGGGGCCGCTGCGGCTCGGCACGCCGCACGGCACCCAGTCCGCGGAGGTTGAAGATGTTGATGACATGACGTAGAGTATGGTCGATCGGGACGACGTGGTGGTCCGCCCCCCTCCCCCCCCCCCCCCCCAGGGGGCGGAGTGGACCCCGTTTTGTTTGTCCTGGCGCTCTCCACGCCGGGACCGGGGGCGAACCCCCACGCTGCCCACCGCGTGAAGGTGGGGCCCTCCAGGCAGGAACGTCTCGGTGGTCGTCGTCCACGACGCACTCCCACTTATTCAGCAGGCGGGAGACCCGACCCACGCTGGACGGCCAGTTCAGCTCGGTGGTCACGAAGTCGCGGAATTACACCCGCGACACGCGCTCCTCCACCAGGGTTGCCCGGCGCTTGGCTTCGATCCAGCGGGTCTTGGACTCGATCCAGCGGGTCTTGGACTCTGGGTCTCCGGCGCTCGGAAGTCCCGCCTCGCTGCTGAAATGAGTACATAACAGGTTTGCAAAGTGTCAGCTTACTACCAAATATTTGCATTTGGGCGACATGCGTGCAGGACTGCATAAGGAATTGACCTTGCACGAACAGGGTGCAGCCGGCTGGCGCGCGGAGCAGCGGTGCCGAGAAACGTTGCTTTATGAAACGTGCTGCAAAGTTATGGTGGTATTTGAAAGCAGCTGTAGTGTGGGTGGGTGGGACGTTACGTTACGCTTTATATAATATACTAAATTATAATGTTAGATGCTACAATACCTGATGCCACATTTGTTGTCTGTCGCCTTGGCTGTTCCGTGAGCCCACTGCCACTCACCTGCACTGTCTGTCTGTCACTGCACTGTCACTGTCTCGTGTGCTCACTGTGTGACGACCCGGCCGTGCCTTGGTAGTTGCGGCATCCGCACACCCCAACCATCATCATCATCATCATCACGATCATCTACAGCTTCATCATAAGCAGCAGCATCCGCCGTAACGCCCCATGATACTATGCGACCCCCCGATGTCCTTCCACCGTGTACTTTGTGCCCGGGTGTACACTGTGTGACGCCCACATCTGCCCGCTCCTGCGTTCCAGTGGCCGGACAGGCGGCGGCGTCCTCAGTCCAGAGGAGGCAGGCATCCGGTTCGTGCAGGAGGGCGCCGACCTGCTGCTGAACCTGGCCGGCGTGCCGCTGTCGGGCGTCTTGGCCGTGCCGCGGGCCGCTGTCGGTGTGCCGCGGGCGGCCGTCGGCGTGCGGCGGGGCGGCGGACGGCCGCCAGGCCGCGGCCGCGGCGCCGGCATGCTCCGGTAGCCAGAGCCGGCGGCAGGATTCAGTCCAGTCTAGTGGTCTCTGCGTGTGGCAGTGTGTGATCAGTTTGTTACATGTCTAGTTGACGGATGAGTAGCAGTTTCCCTGTAGTTTCGACGTACCATTTAACGGCCGGTGTTAGCATTTTATGAGAGCGGTCTGCGTGCGGCGGATGAGTTGTCTGCGCGGACGGCGGTGCGCCCCAGTCATGCAGTGCGGTGTGGTCGCTTCAGCGCGCGCCCGGTGACGCTGGCGCCTGTACAAAGCACGCCTCATCATGCGAAGAGCGTCCCGCCTGACCCGCGAATGGGTCCGAGATATGCGACTCCGCCCGCCCTGTACAAAGTCGTGATCTTGTATATCGACTGAGTGGCGCTGCGGGTCGAATACAGGTGACTGTTGCTGGTTCTGTCTGCTGCCTCGACGGGCGGTGGGCGGCGGAACGCGAGGTGTCGAGCGCTTCATCCCAGAGTACCCCCGACCCAGTCAGTCGGATCAGGTCAACTCATCAGGGTAGCTGGTGAAGTTTGCCCATTGTCGCTGTATCGCTGTGCACCCAAGTTGAATGAAGTCGGAAGTGCTTATGTGGTCTGACAGAATGGAAAGAGATACAGGAACATGCCATCAACATTGCTCTGTTTGAGTTCTGTTTGTATGAACTATACACCTCAATATTTCTCTTTTGAGTATTGTTTGTATGAACTACGCGCTGAAAAGAGAAAAGACAGACCAACTGCTTACGGTTAATATTCTTTGGCTTTGAACGATCGCAGCATCGCAGCAGGCATGGCGAGCGTCGCGACCAGCGATAGCGATCATCGACCCACCCCTTTCGGAATTCCGGGTCAATGTCTATATTTTCCGAGGGTTCCTAGTCAGCACAGCAGCAGCGCGTACAGCAGGGCGACTCCAGACGAAGTGGAGGCGAGACTCGAGCCCGAAGTCTGCCGTGACTAGACTAAACTTTGGTACCTGCACACCTCGTGCCGTCCTTGGGTGTTGGTCTGTCATTGGTCAGAGGGGTGCGTGGACCTCGGGCCGGCCCTGTGATTGGGGACAGCAGCGCTGGGATTGGTGACCAGCACTTGGCTACGCCCACCGGGGCGGCGCTAGTTTTGACTCAGTCTAGTTCCATACTCCGTGACGTGCCCACGCTCGAGGGACCTCCAGTTTTTGAAGGTCCTGTTTTTCTCGACCTGCCCTGCTCTCCATTTTATCAAAATATCCGGGCCATTCTTCTCCAGTTTCCATGGCCGCGGTCTTTCCAGGGTAATTTGTCATTGGGGTGCCTCCGTTTCCGTGTTGTGATTCTGGTGCTGTATTATTCCTGAGGGTAGGGCCGGCCAGCTCTGGGGTGCTATGGTAGGGTACCGACGCGTCCCGCCGCATCATATTTACCGGGAGCGTCGCGCTCGTCGCTCACGTCTGGTCTTCTGAGGGGCCTCAATACCGCGCCCATCCCCTGTTTTCAGCTAGGTCTGCGGACCCCTCTTATCTCCGCCATTTGCCTTGACCTAAGGTCATTTCGGAGTTCCTCCCTCACTGATTGCCGCCCGCCGTCGTGCGGTTCTCACGCTCTATTGCTCCTGCGTGTTTTGTATCAAGCGTCAATCCAGTCCTCAGCTTATCGTTCTTCGTTCCATTTATAAATCTTAATAATTGCCGTATTCATGTGTAGTTTAAAAGGTAGGCCCTTTAAACCTGTTGATGTGCGTGATTAATAATTGCCGTATTCATGTGTAGTTTAAAAGGTAGGCCCTTTAAACCTGTTGGTGTGCGTGATTAATAATTGCCGTATTCATGTGTAGTTTAAAAGGTAGGCCCTTTAAACCTGTTGATGTGCGTGATTAATAATTGCCGTATTCATGTGTAGTTTAAAAGGTAGGCCCTTTAAACCTGTTGATGTGTGTGATTAATAATTGCCGTATTCATGTGTAGTTTAAAAGGTAGGCCCTTTAAACCTGTTGGTGTGTGTGATTAATAATTGCCGTATTCATATGTAGTTTAAAAGGTAGGCCCTTTAAACCTGTTGATGTGTGTGATTAATAATTGCCGTATTCATGTGTAGTTTAAAAGGTAGGCCCTTTAAACCTGTTGATGTGTGTGATTAATAATTGCCGTATTCATGTGTAGTTTAAAAGGTAGGCCCTTTAAACCTGTTGGTGTGCGTGATTAATAATTGCCGTATTCATGTGTAGTTTAAAAGGTAGGCCCTTTAAACCTGTTGATGTGCGTGATTAATAATTGCCGTATTCATGTGTAGTTTAAAAGGTAGGCCCTTTAAACCTGTTGATGTGTGTGATTAATAATTGCCGTATTCATGTGTAGTTTAAAAGGTAGGCCCTTTAAACCTGTTGGTGTGTGTGATTAATAATTGCCGTATTCATATGTAGTTTAAAAGGTAGGCCCTTTAAACCTGTTGATGTGTGTGATTAATAATTGCCGTATTCATGTGTAGTTTAAAAGGTAGGCCCTTTAAACCTGTTGGTGTGCGTGATTAATAATTGCCGTATTCATGTGTAGTTTAAAAGGTAGGCCCTTTAAACCTGTTGATGTGTGTGATTAATAATTGCCGTATTCATGTGTAGTTTAAAAGGTAGGCCCTTTAAACCCGTTGGTGTGTGTGATTAATAATTGCCGTATTCATGTGTAGTTTAAAAGGTAGGCCCTTTAAACCTGTTGGTGTGCGTGATTAATAATTGCCGTATTCATGTGCAGTTTAAAAGGTAGGCCCTTTAAACCTGTTGTGTGTGATTAATAATTGCCGTATTCATGTGTAGTTTAAAAGGTAGGCCCTTTAAACCTGTTGATGTGTGTGATTAATAATTGCCGTATTCATGTGTAGTTTAAAAGGTAGGCCCTTTAAACCTGTTGATGTGTGTGATTAATAATTGCCGTATTCATGTGTAGTTTAAAAGGTAGGCCCTTTAAACCTGTTGATGTGTGTGATTAATAATTGCCGTATTCATGTGTAGTTTAAAAGGTAGACCCTTTAAACCTGTTGATGTGTGTGATGAATAATTGCCGTATTCATGTGTAGTTTAAAAGGTAGGCCCTTTAAACCTGTTGATGTGTGTGATTAATAATTGCCGTATTCATGTGTAGTTTAAAAGGTAGGCCCTTTAAACCTGTTGATGTGTGTGATTAATAATTGCCGTATTCATGTGTAGTTTAAAAGGTAGGCCCTTTAAACCTGTTGGTGTGCGTGATTAATAATTGCCGTATTCATGTGTAGTTTAAAAGGTAGGCCCTTTAAACCTGTTGGTGTGCGTGATTAATAATTGCCGTATTCATGTGTAGTTTAAAAGGTAGGCCCTTTAAACATGTTGGTGTGCGTGATTAATAATTGCCGTATTCATGTGTAGTTTAAAAGGTAGGCCCTTTAAACCTGTTGGTGTGTGTGATTAATAATTGCCGTATTCATGTGTAGTTTAAAAGGTAGGCCCTTTAAACCTGTTGGTGTGCGTGATTAATAATTGCCGTATTCATGTGTAGTTTAAAAGGTAGGCCCTTTAAACCTGTTGATGTGCGTGATTAATAATTGCCGTATTCATGTGTAGTTTAAAAGGTAGGCCCTTTAACCCTGTTGGTGTGCGTGATTAATAATTGCCGTATTCATGTGTAGTTTAAAAGGTAGGCCCTTTAAACCTGTTGATGTGTGTGATTAATAATTGCCGTATTCATGTGTAGTTTAAAAGGTAGGCCCTTTAAACCTGTTGGTGTGCGTGATTAATAATTGCCGTATTCATGTGTAGTTTAAAAGGTAGGCCCTTTAAACCTGTTGGTGTGCGTGATTAATAATTGCCGTATTCATGTGTAGTTTAAAAGGTAGGCCCTTTAAACCTGTTGATGTGCGTGATTAATAATTGCCGTATTCATGTGTAGTTTAAAAGGTAGGCCCTTTAAACCTGTTGATGTGTGTGATTAATAATTGCCGTATTCATGTGTAGTTTAAAAGGTAGGCCCTTTAAACCTGTTGGTGTGCGTGATTAATAATTGCCGTATTCATGTGTAGTTTAAAAGGTAGGCCCTTTAAACCTGTTGATGTGCGTGATTAATAATTGCCGTATTCATGTGTAGTTTAAAAGGTAGGCCTTTTAAACCTGTTGATGTGTGTGATTAATAATTGCCGTATTCATGTGTAGTTTAAAAGGTAGGCCCTTTAAACCTGTTGATGTGTGCGATAAATAATTGCCGTATTCATGTCTAGTTTAAAAGGTAGGCCCTTTAAACCTGTTGATGTGTGTGATTAATAATTGCCGTATCCATGTGTAGTTTAAAAGGTAGGCCCTTTAAACCTGTTGGTGTGCGTGATTAATAATTGCCGTATTCATGTGTAGTTTAAAAGGTAGGTCCTTTAAACCTGTTGATGTGTGTGATTAATAATTGCCGTATTCATGTGTAGTTTAAAAGGTGGGCCCTTTAAACCTGTTGGTGTGTGTGATTAATAATTGCCGTATTCATGTGTAGTTTAAAAGGTAGGCCCTTTAAACCTGTTGATGTGCGTGATTAATAATTGCCGTATTCATGTGTAGTTTAAAAGGTAGGCCCTTTAAACCTGTTGGTGTGTGTGTGATTAATAATTGCCGTATTCATGTGTAGTTTAAAAGGTAGGCCCTTTAAACCTGTTGGTGTGCGTGATTAATAATTGCCGTATTCATGTGTAGTTTAAAAGGTAGGCCCTTTAAACCTGTTGATGTGTGTGATTAATAATTGCCGTATTCATGTGTAGTTTAAAAGGTAGGCCCTTTAGACCTGTTGATGTGTGTGATTAATAATTGCCGTATTCATGTGTAGTTTAAAAGGTAGGCCCTTTAAACCTGTTGGTGTGTGTGATTAATAATTGCCGTATTCATATGTAGTTTAAAAGGTAGGCCCTTTAAACCTGTTGATGTGTGTGATTAATAATTGCCGTATTCATGTGTAGTTTAAAAGGTAGGCCCTTTAAACCTGTTGATGTGTGTGATTAATAATTGCCGTATTCATGTGTAGTTTAAAAGGTAGGCCCTTTAAACCTGTTGGTGTGCGTGATTAATAATTGCCGTATTCATGTGTAGTTTAAAAGGTAGGCCCTTTAAACCTGTTGATGTGTGTGATTAATAATTGCCGTATTCATGTGTAGTTTAAAAGGTAGGCCCTTTAAGCCTGTTGGTGTGTGTGTGATTAATAATTGCCGTATTCATGTGTAGTTTAAAAGGTAGGCCCTTTAAACCTGTTGGTGTGCGTGATTAATAATTGCCGTATTCATGTGTAGTTTAAAAGGTAGGCCCTTTAAACCTGTTGTGTGTGATTAATAATTGCCGTATTCATGTGTAGTTTAAAAGGTAGGCCCTTTAAACCTGTTGATGTGTGTGATTAATAATTGCCGTATTCATGTGTAGTTTAAAAGGTAGGCCCTTTAAACCTGTTGATGTGTGTGATTAATAATTGCCGTATTCATGTGTAGTTTAAAAGGTAGGCCCTTTAAACCTGTTGATGTGTGTGATTAATAATTGCCGTATTCATGTGTAGTTTAAAAGGTAGACCCTCTAAACCTGTTGATGTGTGTGATGAATAATTGCCGTATTCATGTGTAGTTTAAAAGGTAGGCCCTTTAAACCTGTTGATGTGTGTGATTAATAATTGCCGTATTCATGTGTAGTTTAAAAGGTAGGCCCTTTAAACCTGTTGATGTGTGTGATTAATAATTGCCGTATTCATGTGTAGTTTAAAAGGTAGGCCCTTTAAACCTGTTGGTGTGCGTGATTAATAATTGCCGTATTCATGTGTAGTTTAAAAGGTAGGCCCTTTAAACCTGTTGGTGTGCGTGATTAATAATTGCCGTATTCATGTGTAGTTTAAAAGGTAGGCCCTTTAAACATGTTGGTGTGCGTGATTAATCATTGCCGTATTCATGTGTAGTTTAAAAGGTAGGCCCTTTAAACCTGTTGGTGTGTGTGATTAATAATTGCTGTATTCATGTGTAGTTTAAAAGGTAGGCCCTTTAAACCTGTTGGTGTGCGTGATTAATAATTGCCGTATTCATGTGTAGTTTAAAAGGTAGGCCCTTTAAACCTGTTGATGTGCGTGATTAATAATTGCCGTATTCATGTGTAGTTTAAAAGGTAGGCCCTTTAAACCTGTTGGTGTGCGTGATTAATAATTGCCGTATTCATGTGTAGTTTAAAAGGTAGGCCCTTTAAACCTGTTGATGTGTGTGATTAATAATTGCCGTATTCATGTGTAGTTTAAAAGGTAGGCCCTTTAAACCTGTTGGTGTGCGTGATTAATAATTGCCGTATTCATGTGTAGTTTAAAAGGTAGGCCCTTTAAACCTGTTGGTGTGCGTGATTAATAATTGCCGTATTCATGTGTAGTTTAAAAGGTAGGCCCTTTAAACCTGTTGATGTGCGTGATTAATAATAGCCGTATTCATGTGTAGTTTAAAAGGTAGGCCCTTTAAACCTGTTGATGTGTGTGATTAATAATTGCCGTATTCATGTGTAGTTTAAAAGGTAGGCCCTTTAAACCTGTTGGTGTGCGTGATTAATAATTGCCGTATTCATGTGTAGTTTAAAAGGTAGGCCCTTTAAACCTGTTGATGTGCGTGATTAATAATTGCCGTATGCATGTGTAGTTTAAAAGGTAGGCCTTTTAAACCTGTTGATGTGTGTGATTAATAATTGCCGTATTCATGTGTAGTTTAAAAGGTAGGCCCTTTAAACCTGTTGGTGTGTGATTAATAATTGCCGTATTCATGTGTAGTTTAAAAGGTAGGCCCTTTAAACCTGTTGATGTGTGCGATAAATAATTGCCGTATTCATGTCTAGTTTAAAAGGTAGGCCCTTTAAACCTGTTGATGTGTGTGATTAATAATTGCCGTATCCATGTGTAGTTTAAAAGGTAGGCCCTTTAAACCTGTTGGTGTGCGTGATTAATAATTGCCGTATTCATGTGTAGTTTAAAAGGTAGGTCCTTAAAACCTGTTGATGTGTGTGATTAATAATTGCCGTATTCATGTGTAGTTTAAAAGGTGGGCCCTTTAAACCTGTTGGTGTGTGTGATTAATAATTGCCGTATTCATGTGTAGTTTAAAAGGTAGGCCCTTTAAACCTGTTGATGTGCGTGATTAATAATTGCCGTATTCATGTGTAGTTTAAAAGGTAGGCCCTTTAAACCTGTTGGTGTGTGTGATTAATAATTGCCGTATTCATGTGTAGTTTAAAAGGTAGGCCCTTTAAACCTGTTGGTGTGCGTGATTAATAATTGCCGTATTCATGTGTAGTTTAAAAGGTAGGCCCTTTAAACCTGTTGATGTGTGTGATTAATAATTGCCGTATTCATGTGTAGTTTAAAAGGTAGGCCCTTTAAACCTGTTGATGTGTGTGATTAATAATTGCCGTATTCATGTGTAGTTTAAAAGGTAGGCCCTTTAAACCTGTTGATGTGTGTGATTAATAATTGCCGTATTCATGTGTAGTTTAAAAGGTAGGCCCTTTAAACCTGTTGATGTGTGTGATTAGTAATTGCCGTATTCATGTGTAGTTTAAAAGGTAGGCCCTTTAAACCTGTTGGTGTGCGTGATTAATAATTGCCGTATTCATGTGTAGTTTAAAAGGTAGGCCCTTTAAACCTGTTGGTGTGCGTGATTAATAATTGCCGTATTCATGTGTAGTTTAAAAGGTAGGCCCTTTAAACCTGTTGGTGTGTGTGATTAATAATTGCCGTATTCATGTGTAGTTTAAAAGGTAGGCCCTTTAAACCTGTTGATGTGCGTGATTAATAATTGCCGTATTCATGTGTAGTTTAAAAGGTAGGCCCTTTAAACCTGTTGATGTGTGTGATTAATAATTGCCGTATTCATGTGTAGTTTAAAAGGTAGGCCCTTTAAACCTGTTGGTGTGTGTGATTAATAATTGCCGTATTCATGTGTAGTTTAAAAGGTAGGCCCTTTAAACCTGTTGGTGTGCGTGATTAATAATTGCCGTATTCATGTGTAGTTTAAAAGGTAGGCCCTTTAAACCTGTTGATGTGTGTGTGATTAATAATTGCCGTATTCATGTGTAGTTTAAAAGGTAGGCCCTTTAAACCTGTTGATGTGTGTGATTAATAATTGCCGTATTCATGTGTAGTTTAAAAGGTAGGCCCTTTAAACCTGTTGATGTGTGTGATTAATAATTGCCGTATTCATGTGTAGTTTAAAAGGTAGGCCCTTTAAACCTGTTGATGTGTGTGATTAATAATTGCCGTATTCATGTGTAGTTTAAAAGGTAGACCCTTTAAACCTGTTGATGTGTGTGATGAATAATTGCCGTATTCATGTGTAGTTTAAAAGGTAGGCCCTTTAAACCTGTTGATGTGTGTGATTAATAATTGCCGTATTCATGTGTAGTTTAAAAGGTTGGCCCTTTAAACCTGTTGATGTGTGTGATTAATAATTGCCGTATTCATGTGTAGTTTAAAAGGTAGGCCCTTTAAACCTGTTGGTGTGCGTGATTAATAATTGCCGTATTCATGTGTAGTTTAAAAGGTAGGCCCTTTAAACCTGTTGGTGTGCGTGATTAATAATTGCCGTATTCATGTGTAGTTTAAAAGGTAGGCCCTTTAAACATGTTGGTGTGCGTGATTAATAATTGCCGTATTCATGTGTAGTTTAAAAGGTAGGCCCTTTAAACCTGTTGGTGTGTGTGATTAATAATTGCCGTATTCATGTGTAGTTTAAAAGGTAGGCCCTTTAAACCTGTTGGTGTGCGTGATTAATAATTGCCGTATTCATGTGTAGTTTAAAAGGTAGGCCCTTTAAACCTGTTGATGTGCGTGATTAATAATTGCCGTATTCATGTGTAGTTTAAAAGGTAGGCCCTTTAAACCTGTTGGTGTGCGTGATTAATAATTGCCGTATTCATGTGTAGTTTAAAAGGTAGGCCCTTTAAACCTGTTGATGTGTGTGACTAATAATTGCCGTATTCATGTGTAGTTTAAAAGGTAGGCCCTTTAAACCTGTTGGTGTGCGTGATTAATAATTGCCGTATTCATGTGTAGTTTAAAAGGTAGGCCCTTTAAACCTGTTGGTGTGCGTGATTAATAATTGCCGTATTCATGTGTAGTTTAAAAGGTAGGCCCTTTAAACCTGTTGATGTGCGTGATTAATAATTGCCGTATTCATGTGTAGTTTAAAAGGTAGGCCCTTTAAACCTGTTGATGTGTGTGATTAATAATTGCCGTATTCATGTGTAGTTTAAAAGGTAGGCCCTTTAAACCTGTTGGTGTGCGTGATTAATAATTGCCGTATTCATGTGTAGTTTAAAAGGTAGGCCCTTTAAACCTGTTGATGTGCGTGATTAATAATTGCCGTATTCATGTGTAGTTTAAAAGGTAGGCCTTTTAAACCTGTTGATGTGTGTGATTAATAATTGCCGTATTCATGTGTAGTTTAAAAGGTAGGCCCTTTAAACCTGTTGGTGTGTGATGAATAATTGCCGTATTCATGTGTAGTTTAAAAGGTAGGCCCTTTAAACCTGTTGATGTGTGCGATAAATAATTGCCGTATTCATGTCTAGTTTAAAAGGTAGGCCCTTTAAACCTGTTGATGTGTGTGATTAATAATTGCCGTATCCATGTGTAGTTTAAAAGGTAGGCCCTTTAAACCTGTTGGTGTGCGTGATTAATAATTGCCGTATTCATGTGTAGTTTAAAAGGTAGGTCCTTTAAACCTGTTGATGTGTGTGATTAATAATTGCCGTATTCATGTGTAGTTTAAAAGGTGGGCCCTTTAAACCTGTTGGTGTGTGTGATTAATAATTGCCGTATTCATGTGTAGTTTAAAAGGTAGGCCCTTTAAACCTGTTGATGTGCGTGATTAATAATTGCCGTATTCATGTGTAGTTTAAAAGTTTAAAAGGTAGGCCCTTTAAACCTGTTGGTGTGTGTGATTAATAATTGCCGTATTCATGTGTAGTTTAAAAGGTAGGCCCTTTAAACCTGTTGGTGTGCGTGATTAATAATTGCCGTATTCATGTGTAGTTTAAAAGGTAGGCCCTTTAAACCTGTTGATGTGTGTGATTAATAATTGCCGTATTCATGTGTAGTTTAAAAGGTAGGCCCTTTAAACCTGTTGATGTGTGTGATTAATAATTGCCGTATTCATGTGTAGTTTAAAAGGTAGGCCCTTTAAACCTGTTGATGTGTGTGATTAATAATTGCCGTATTCATGTGTAGTTTAAAAGGTAGGCCCTTTAAACCTGTTGATGTGTGTGATTAGTAATTGCCGTATTCATGTGTAGTTTAAAAGGTAGGCCCTTTAAACCTGTTGGTGTGCGTGATTAATAATTGCCGTATTCATGTGTAGTTTAAAAGGTAGGCCCTTTAAACCTGTTGGTGTGCGTGATTAATAATTGCCGTATTCATGTGTAGTTTAAAAGGTAGGCCCTTTAAACCTGTTGGTGTGCGTGATTAATAATTGCCGTATTCATGTGTAGTTTAAAAGGTAGGCCCTTTAAACCTGTTGATGTGCGTGATTAATAATTGCCGTATTCATGTGTAGTTTAAAAGGTAGGCCCTTTAAACCTGTTGATGTGTGTGATTAATAATTGCCGTATTCATGTGTAGTTTAAAAGGTAGGCCCTTTAAACCTGTTGGTGTGTGTGATTAATAATTGCCGTATTCATGTGTAGTTTAAAAGGTAGGCCCTTTAAACCTGTTGGTGTGCGTGATTAATAATTGCCGTATTCATGTGTAGTTTAAAAGGTAGGCCCTTTAAACCTGTTGATGTGTGTGATTAATAATTGCCGTATTCATGTGTAGTTTAAAAGGTAGGCCCTTTAAACCTGTTGATGTGCGTGCTGACACTGTTTGGTGTGTGGAAAGTATATTGTTCTTTGTCGGGCTACTCTCCAGCCCTCGACTCCGTGTGAGACATCAGTCTATCTATTCATTTATCTATCTGTCTCTGTGTCTCTGTCTGTCTGTCTGTCTGTCTGTCTGTCTGTCTGTCTGTCTGTCTGTCTGTCTGTCTGTCTGTCTGTCTGTCTGTCTGTCTGTCTGTCTGTCTGTCTGTCTGTCTGTCTGTCTGTCTGTCTGTCTGTCTGTCTGTCTGTCTGTCTGTCTGTCTGTCTGTCTGTCTGTCTGTCTGTCTGTCTGTCTGTCTGTCTGTCTGTCTGTCTGTCTGTCTGTCTGTCTGTCTGTCTGTCTGTCTGTCTGTCTGTCTGTCTGTCTGTCTGTCTGTCTGTCTGTCTGTCTGTCTGTCTGTCTGTCTGTCTGTCTGTCTGTCTGTCTGTCTGTCTGTCTGTCTGTCTGTCTGTCTGTCTGTCTGTCTGTCTGTCTGTCTGTCTGTCTGTCTGTCTTTCTGTCTGTCTGTCTGTCTGTCTGTCTGTCTGTCTGTCTGTCTGTCTGTCTGTCTGTCTGTCTGTCTGTCTGTCTGTCTGTCTGTCTGTCTGTCTGTCTGTCTGTCTGTCTGTCTGTCTGTCTGTCTGTCTGTCTGTCTGTCTGTCTGTCTGTCTGTCTGTCTGTCTGTCTGTCTGTCTGTCTGTCTGTCTGTCTGTCTGTCTGTCTGTCTGTCTGTCTGTCTGTCTGTCTGTCTGTCTGTCTGTCTGTCTGTCTGTCTGTCTGTCTGTCTGTCTGTCTGTCTGTCTGTCTGTCTGTCTGTCTGTCTGTCTGTCTGTCTGTCTGTCTGTCTGTCTGTCTGTCTGTCTGTCTGTCTGTCTGTCTGTCTGTCTGTCTGTCTGTCTGTCTGTCTGTCTGTCTGTCTGTCTGTCTGTCTGTCTGTCTGTCTGTCTGTCTGTCTGTCTGTCTGTCTGTCTGTCTGTCTGTCTGTCTGTCTGTCTGTCTGTCTGTCTGTCTGTCTGTCTGTCTGTCTGTCTGTCTGTCTGTCTGTCTGTCTGTCTGTCTGTCTGGCTGGCTGGCTGGCTGGCTGTCTGTCTGTCTGTCTGTCTGTCTGTCTGTCTGTCTGTCTGTCTGTCTGTCTGTCTGTCTGTCTGTCTGTCTGTCTGTCTGTCTGTCTGTCTGTCTGTCTGTCTGTCTGTCTGTCTGTCTGTCTGTCTGTCTGTCTGTCTGTCTGTCTGTCTGTCTGTCTGTCTGTCTGTCTGTCTGTCTGTCTGTCTGTCTGTCTGTCTGTCTGTCTGTCTGTCTGTCTGTCTGTCTGTCTGTCTGTCTGTCTGTCTGGCTGGCTGGCTGGCTGGCCGTAAATTGCCGTATTCATGTGTAGTTTAAAAGGTAGGCCCTTTAAACCTGTTGATGTGTGTGATTAATAATTGCCGTATTCATGTGTAGTTTAAAAGGTAGGCCCTTTAAACCTGTTGATGTGTGTGATTAATAATTGCCGTATTCATGTGTAGTTTAAAAGGTAGGCCCTTTAAACCTGTTGGTGTGTGTGATTAATAATTGCCGTATTCATGTGTAGTTTAAAAGGTAGGCCCTTTAAACCTGTTGGTGTGCGTGATTAATAATTGCCGTATTCATGTGTAGTTTAAAAGGTAGGCCCTTTAAACCTGTTGATGTGCGTGATTAATAATTGCCGTATTCATGTGTAGTTTAAAAGGTAGGCCCTTTAAACCTGTTGGTGTGCGTGATTAATAATTGCCGTATTCATGTGTAGTTTAAAAGGTAGGCCCTTTAAACCTGTTGATGTGTGTGATTAATAATTGCCGTATTCATGTGTAGTTTAAAAGGTAGGCCCTTTAAACCTGTTGGTGTGCGTGATTAATAATTGCCGTATTCATGTGTAGTTTAAAAGGTAGGCCCTTTAAACCTGTTGGTGTGCGTGATTAATAATTGCCGTATTCATGTGTAGTTTAAAAGGTAGGCCCTTTAAACCTGTTGATGTGCGTGATTAATAATTGCCGTATTCATGTGTAGTTTAAAAGGTAGGCCCTTTAAACCTGTTGATGTGTGTGATTAATAATTGCCGTATTCATGTGTAGTTTAAAAGGTAGGCCCTTTAAACCTGTTGGTGTGCGTGATTAATAATTGCCGTATTCATGTGTAGTTTAAAAGGTAGGCCCTTTAAACCTGTTGGTGTGTGTGATTAATAATTGCCGTATTCATGTGTAGTTTAAAAGGTAGGCCCTTTAAACCTGTTGATGTGTGTGATTAATAATTGC
>JAXIVJ010001940.1:120000-122232 GCA_036785665.1 Chirona hameri | reverse complement strand
CCGCCGACCCCGCCGACCCGCCGACCCGCCGACCCGCCGACCCGCCGACCCGCCGACCCGCCGACCCGCCGACCCGCCGACCCCGCCGACCCGCCGACCCGCCGACCGCCCGACCCGCCGACCCGCCGACCGCCGACCGCGACCCGCCGACCCGCCGACCCGCCGACCCGCCGACCCGCCGACCCGCCGACCCGCCGACCCGCCGACCCGCCGACCCGCCGACCCGCCGACCCGCCCGACCCGCCGACCCGCGACCCGCCGACCCGCCGACCGCCGACCCGCCGACCCGCGACCCGCCGACCCGCCGACCCGCCGACCCGCCGACCCGCCGACCCGCCGACCCGCCGACCCGCCGACCCGCGACCCGCCGACCCGCCGACCCGCCGACCCGCCGACCCGCCGACCCGCCGACCCGCCGACCCGCCGACCCGCCGACCCGCCGACCCGCCGACCGCCGACCCGCCGACCCGCCGACCCGCGACCCGCCGACCCGCCGACCCGCCGACCCGCCGACCCGCCGACCCGCCGACCCGCCGACCCGCCGACCCGCCGACCCGCCGACCCGCCGACCCGCCGACCCGCCGACCCGCCGACCCGCCGACCCGCCGACCGCCGACCCGCCGACCCGCCGACCCGCCGACCCGCGACCCGCGACCCGCCGACCCGCCGACCCGCCGACCCGCCGACCCGCCGACCCGCCGACCCGCCGACCCGCCGACCCGCCGACCCGCCGACCCGCCGACCCGCCGACCCGCCGACCCGCCGACCCGCCGACCCGCCGACCCGCCGACCCGCCGACCCGCCGACCCGCCGACCCGCGACCGCCGACCCGCCGACCCGCCGACCCGCCGACCCGCCGACCCGCCGACCCGCCGACCCGCCGACCCGCCGACCCGCCGACCCGCCGACCCGCCGACCCGCCGACCCGCCGACCCGCCGACCCGCCGACCCGCCGACCCGCCGACCCGCCCCGCGACCCGCCGACCCGCCGACCGCCGACCCGCCGACCCGCCGACCCGCCGACCCGCCGACCGCCGCCGACCCGCCGACCCGCCGACCCGCCGACCGCCGACCCGCCGACCCGCCGACCCGCCGACCCGCCGACCCGCCGACCCGCCGACCCGCCGACCCGCCGACCCGCCGACCCGCCGACCCGCCGACCCGCCGACCCGCCGACCGCCGACCCGCCGACCCGCCGACCCGCCGACCCGCCGACCCGCCGACCCGCCGACCCGCCGACCCGCCCGCGACCCGCCGACCCGCCGACCCGCCGACGCCGCCGACCGCCGACCCGCCCGACCCGCCGACCCGCCGACCCGCCGACCCGCCGGGACCCGCCGACCCGCCGACCCGCCGACCCGACCGACCCCGACCCGACCCACCGACCCACCGACCCACCGACCCACCGACCCACCGACCCACCGACCCGACCGACCCACCGACCCACCGACCCGACCCACCGACCCACCGACCCACCGACCGACCGACCGACCGACCGACCGACCGACCGACCGACCGACCGACCGACCGACGACCGACCGACCGACCGACCGACCGACCGACCGACCGACCGACCGACCGACCGACCGACCGACCGACCGACCGACCGACCGACCGACCGACCGACCGACCGACCGACCGACCGACCGACCGACCGACCGACCGACCGACCGACCGACCGACCGACCGACCGACCGACCGACCGACCGACCGACCGACCGACCGACCGACCGACCGACGACCGACCGACCGACCGACCGACCGACCGACCGACCGACCGACCGACCGACCGACCGACCGACCGACCGACCGACCGACCGACCGACCGACCCGACGACCGACCGACCGACCGACCGACCGACCGACCGACCGACCGACCGACCGACCGACCGACCGACCGACCGACCGACCGACCGACCGACCGACCGACCGACCGACCGACCGACCGACCGACCGACCGACCGACCGACCGACCGACCGACCGACCGACCGACCGACCGACCGACCGACCCGACCGACCGACCGACCGACCGACCGACCGACCGACCGACCGACCGACCGACCGACCGACCGACCGACCGACCGACCGACCGACCGACCGACCGACCGACCGACCGACCGACCGACCGACGACCGACCGACCGACCGACCGACCGACCGACCGACCGACCGACCGACCGACCGACCGACCGACCGACCGACCGACCGACCGACCGACCGACCGACCGACCG
>JAXIVJ010001940.1:65000-115000 GCA_036785665.1 Chirona hameri | reverse complement strand
CAGCACTTGTAACTTGTTCCATATTTTTCACTCTCTGACGAGGTGTGCGGTTATTATTTTATATTCTGCTCCTCGGTCCCCGGGACCGCGTGGCCCGGGTGTTGGTCACTGGGTACATCCCTGACCCACCAGGCCTGCTCAGCGGCTTTCGCCGACTCCCGGCGGGTCCTCCTCCGCGGCTGTGGTCAGGCGGCTGACGGTTTCCTGAATCGGCTCAGTGGCGGTCCGCCAGCTGCGGTAACACAGAGGCGGAGCGGCTGGTAATCCGGGGTCCGCCGCTCCGTGCCGCCCCCGGGCCTGGCAGACTGAGGTCACAGGCGTGGGTGGAGTAGGTGGGGGAGGTTAGGGGAGGGGAGGGGAGAGGAGGGGAGGGGAGGGGGAGGAGAGGAGAGGAGAGGGGAGGAGAGGAGAGGAGAGGGAGGGAGGGGAGGGGAGGGGAGGGGAGAGGAGAGGAGAGGAGAGGAGAGGAGAGGATAGGAGAGGAGAGGAGAGGAGAGGAGAGGAGAGGAGAGGAGAGGAGAGGGAGAGGAGAAGAGAGGAGAGTGTGGGGAGAGAAGGGGAGAGAGGGGAACTGCAGGACGACGGAGCTGTCGCAGCTCGGTGCCGTCCACAGCAGGATCCGATCTGCCGGTCTGCTGACGAGTATACTGCTCACCCGCCCCCCTCCTCCAGCTCTCAATAATACTAATCCGCACCAAAGCTGAGTATATGATGCGGTATATTTATAGCAGGATGTTAATTTGTGAAGCTTGTCGCATGCCAGTTTACTCTGTAGTGGTTAATCACCTATAATTACTCCACTGGTTCTTAGTGTGCACTGGAAAAAATCGGACATGTTCTTAATGAATAGCTGGAGTGTCCCTTTTCTCCATAGCGAACCCCTATAAATAATATACTCATACCAGGGACGGACCAATAGAAACATTTCAGGATTAAAGATTTACGGACTGTTAGGCCACAATGAGTATTCCTTAAAAATAGCTTGGAAACTTACAAAGAAGAAGCGGCTGTGTGAATGTTATTTTAAGGACATTGTTTCGGACTCAGGGATGTGTCTGAATAGCATACCAGTGGTAATTGAAGTCATACAGTGACCAAATAAGGACAATGTTATACATATTTCGGAGCAGAGGTGCATAATCTTACGCACTCTCTTGCGTGAGAAGGTGACACTTTTCGCCAAAACGATGGGATTTTGCAACAAATTTCAATACAAATGGGATCCGATGACAATATAGTTATTCTTCACAAAATATTGTAATTAGGTCACTAATCGATGACTATTGGTGAAAACTAAGTATTTTGGGTGCCAAGATTAACCATCGCCCTACGGGAGCTTTTTTCACCTTCGTCCTACGGGGGGGCCTGACAGGACCCCTGTTAACTTCCAAACCAAGCAACGTAG
Source organism: Chirona hameri (assembly GCA_036785665.1). NCBI lineage: Eukaryota > Metazoa > Arthropoda > Thecostraca > Balanomorpha > Balanidae > Chirona > Chirona hameri. The sequence continues at coordinate 113,595 of JAXIVJ010001940.1, read as the reverse complement.
AGCAATGCGGTAAGAACCAGCATGTTGCCTGTCATGAGAGGAATCTAAAAGTATGCGATATTTGTAGGTTTCAGGTCAACGGGTGACCTTCCAGGTCAAGTGAATGACCTCCGATTTACCACGTCCAGAATAACGATTATGCTCTTCAGAAACCTCAAAATGAGAAATTTATAAATGTATATAAAAAGGCATGTTCCTAGACCAGTTTTGGCTCAGAAATACAAAAAAGGTAATTATTTGTTCGTATCTTGTCGAGAAAAGTCAAAAAAAGTTATTCAGAAAATGACGTCATCAGTTTCTTACAACAACAAAAATCTCATTTTTACCATCATGACGTCATCAAAACATGATTATCTCCCAAAATACTCAGACAATTTCAATTAAATTTTACAGCCTACGTATAATTGTTGTAAACTCAGCTACCAAAAATTTCAGCAAGATGCACTGCATTTGTAAAAGGTTATTCAAGAAAAACCTCAGGGGGGTGGGGGGCTATCAGCTCTCCCCCCCCCCCCCCCCCCCTAGGGCGAGGGTTAAATCTCATCTACGCGAATAGTAAAGGAATTCCCTACGGTGCCAAAACTCGATGCTGAGCGCTGCATAATATTACGCACGCGGTCAGTGGGCCTATTCCTTCAACATTGTGACATTCACAAAGTTCGCCCACATCGACTGTCACAAGGTGACAATGGGACACCTTCACCAATACGAAATGTTCTTCAAATTTGGCTCTCGTTCACAAGCTGCCAGTCGATTGATGTAAACAAGCAACGCATGGACCCCGGGTGCGAGCAACGTGTGTGGTCCTGGTTTATATGCTATTTGTATAATATGCTTGCTGGAACTGATTGCTATATTTGAGGTGTAAGTTGAAGTGTTTATTAGAAGCTTATTTACGAGAAGTCTGGTTAACTGGAGTGATAAAGGATCTTTCACATCAACATTGAGAAAATTATCAGCGACTTCAGTTGGTGAGTTCATGAATTTGCCTTTGAACATTGCAAATAATTTTAACAACTGTGTATATTAGTGCCATTCCTTTGAATTATTTCTTCATTTGATGTAGAACTTGTCACTGGATTAGACCATTTTTTTCGGGACAGCACCAAACCAAACTTGCATCTTCCTGCTCATTGTTCATGAACTGTTGACACAAATTTCAAATGACACATTTCTGAGTTAATGTTTAAAACAAAACAAAATCATGGCACAGTATTGGATGAAAATGCGTGTTCCCACAGCTCAAGCTGGGCCTGGAACAGTGTTCTGCCGAACATTGCTGAGAATGGGTGTTTAATTTAAATAATTTCTGCTGAGTTGATGACTCATAATTTTACTTCTACAGAATGGGCCAACATTTGTGTTAGGAAGATTTGAAGAGCATAATCAAAACAAATCACCCTTTAACCCGCGCGGCGCTGGGGGGGGTAAATTTTACCCCCCCCCCCCCCCCCCCGGATTTCTCCATAACTTGACAACTATGACAGATATCAAAGTCAAACTTACGGTAGCTTATGGTGCATCAATTCTACGTCTTCTGCCATTTTTTTTTTAATTCGTGAAAATTTGTGGCAGATAATGACGTTTTAGTGACGTCATGCCATGTCATTTTTGGTAAAAAAAAACGTTAAATGTTTGAAAAATCGTAGAAAATAGCGTGTTCCTGCAAAATGCAAATAAAAGGCGTCAAAAGAAGGGAAATAACATTGTCTTTGACATGGCTATCTCAGATTTGCAAAATTTTGGGATTTTGATCCCCAAAAATGAAAAAAACTGATTTTTGGGGAAGAATTTCCACAAAAGTTTTTTGTTTGAAGATTTTCAAAAAAAAACGGAAGATATATTAGAGAACCGAGTATGAACGATGTTCAAACCAAATTTCAAAGCAATTTATTTATTTTTGACTGACTTATGGCTCTCTAAGAACAAGTAACTCATGACGTCATTTTTTTTAATTGCGTTTTTTGGCTTTTACTGACAAGATACAGACAAATAAATGCCACCACTGTATTTCGAAGATAAAACTAGTCTAGAAACATGCAATGTTTATTTAGATTAATCAATTTCAAATTTTGACCTTATTATGACCTGACCTTGACCTGAGGACGATTATATGGTGCCAAGCTGTGAAAATGGTTGCTTCTATCGAATTATACGTGTAAAATAACCCATACAACATGTGTCGCATGGCTTTCGTAGACCTGTGACCTTGTGTGACCTGACCTTGACCTTGACCTTTGCTTACAATTTCACTTTTACTTATGCTGGAAATGCATTATACACTCTGGAGCACTTTGTGAGATAACAGTTGCAATATAAGGCTTTGGATGGAAAGTATAGCCCCAAAAACTCAAATACTTACATTTTACATTTGACCTGACCGTGACCTGACATGTGACCTTATTTTAAGAATTTCGAGTATGCATTCGATTCTTCTCGTTGAGAGATTGCGATCGCCGCATTGCGCGTCTCGCTGCGGTTATTGGTTCGGAAGATACGAGGGGGGGGGGTAAAATTTACCCCCAGCGCCGCGCGTTCGGCTGGAGACCCCAGCGCCGCGCGGGTTAACCCGCGACTACTGGGGAGGGCTATTTCCCCCCCCCCCCCTCCCGTTATTTTGCAATAACTCCTAAACGAACACAGGTATCGTCACCAACCTTGCTGTACCTTCTTTTACATCAATTCTACACATTCTGGCAAAAGGTAAAATATGAGGTTATGATAGATCAACCGGAAATGATGTCAGAGTGACGTCATGTTCTTCGGTTTTTGTTGCAAAATAATGGTTTGCGGGAAACGCTGTCAAAGGTGCGATGTTTGAGATAAACTCAATTACCTTAAATCCAGTTACTGGACATAGACCGGGCTATGAAACTGACATCTAGGGTTTTTGAGTTTTTTTAATTAAAATTTTTGAGAAATCCAAATAAATTTTTTAAAACATTTTCAAGAAAAAAAATCCAAATTATCCAAAAACCGGAATATATGTGATCGAGACGTGTGCGGTGAATATGTGTACAAAATTTGAAGTCGATATCTTCAAAAATGACTGACTTATAACCTTTAAATGACAACAATCGACCACCTCTCACAGCATTACTATGAATAAAAAACGCATTTCCGTTTTTGATTTTTACTTCTATTACTATGGAACAAACAATGTTCTAAGGTCATTTGTCGCGTTCTAGACGAAAAACAAACCCATAAACATGTGTTACAACGCCTAATAACCGAAATCTGCAGTTTGACCTCGTGACCTCTGATGACCTTGACCTGACTCAAGGTCATAAACAGCTTAGAAAGGTACTTATAAGTGTCAGACACACGGATCATACCGATTTATCGACAGCTTATGCGTTTAATATCGCAATTTTGTGCGACAATTCCACCCATCGAGACCTTTTGACACGGTCAAATATTTTGTACTTGACCTGACCTGTGACGTCATCGGTGACCCCGAGGTCAACAATATTATGTTTCCTTCGTTAAATTTCCCAGGTCTATCTAATGCCGTTTTAATTTTTTACATTCTGTCCAGTAGTTCCGGAGATCCGAAGGGGGGGTGGGCAAAAAATAGACCCCCCCCCCCCGACAGTAAGTCGCGTTATGAAATACACTCACAAAATCGCTACACACGACCCGGGTGTTAACTCCTACCACGGGGGTTAATTTGGAAATTTACTCATGCATCGGGTGTAATTGTTGAGGCTTCGCTATCCACACTCATGGCAGACAACTGCGTGGTGTGTCAGTGCCGACCACCATCGCACCATGTGTTCAATACCCACAGTTCAGGTCTTCACGGACACCTGCCCGCTGTATTGATGTTCAATGCACCTGCGTCATGTGTCGCTCACCGCCAGCTCAGGTACTCATCGACACCTCCCATTTACACCTCCCTGATGTGTGGCGGCCTGAGCAGGCGGCCGCTAGCTGCGCGCGCACACTTTTCAAACACATGCCGGCCGGCGGCGGCCAGCCGGCAGCGGCAGTAGAGCAGTTACCTTGGCCGCAGGGGGCCGGGTGTCTCAGTTGGTAGAGCGTCTGACTCGGAATCCAAGGGTTCCGGGTTCGAGTCTGGCTACTGGCGCAAGTCATTCGGTTCCCCGCCCCGGAGGGGAGTGGTTCTCCTCCCCACCCGCGGCGGCATATAGCTATAGGCTGGACTACGGGGTGGGCGAGAACAACTCCCCTCCCACCCCCCCCCCCCCCCCAAAAAAAAAAAAATACTTGGCCGCGGCGGTTTGTGCGAGTGCGTGCGTCGACCGTTGTCGGTTACCGTTGAGTTGCAAAAGGCTGTTAATCGTGCGTCGTGTTCGGAGTTATAAGTACCCAATTGTGAGTTGGGAGTGTGCAATTCGTGCGTTCTTTTGATCTTAGAAATGTAGTTAGTTGTGAATTTGTGATCGATGAACATTAGGTATGATGGCATTTGTGACGGGAGGGCATGTTTCATGTCCTCCCGTCACAACAAAGTATGGCGTATCCGCGGTTGGAGCTGCACCGACCGGAGAAATAAAGCTTCTAAAAACATATTAATATATGTAGCTGACTGTTGATCTTTAGTAACTATGATTATGTATGAGTATGTTTGATGACGATGATTTGTGATGTTGATGCTGACACATTGATCTGTTTATAGTAATTCACGTTTTTTGTTAATACATTGGGTTTGCACGTAAATGTAGATATTATTAGTTGCTCGGATTGGGAAGGTTGGCGCGAGTGGTCAGAGTCAGGTGAGAGTGCTCAGATTGGCATGAGTCTTGCGAGTTGCGACACGTCTCTGAGTAGGCGCCCGGCAGCGGCCGCCGCCCGCTATGCGTCTGCGTCGACACCCCAAGCAGCGGCGACCGTTACACCTCTCCCAGTGGTAAACGAACTCCCGCGATACGCCCGGCTGAGGCGTCAACCGACACCCCCCGCATGAGTATTGCGACACCTCGACACCCCATGCAGCGGTTATCAAGGGTGTTCCGTTAAACCTATACACCCCATGCAGCGGCAATCGCGGTTGTTCCGGTACACCTCTCTGAGTGCTAAACAAAACACCTGCCAGGCGACGTATTTTAGGTTGTCTGGGCATCACACGGGCTAGGTGTGTTCACACCCTGCGCGGGTGTTGATTTTTTTTTGTGAGTGTAAACCACATACTCACAAAATCGCGACACACGACCCGGGTGTTAACTCCTACCACAGGGGTTAATTTGGAAATTTACTCATGCACGGGGTGTAATTGTTGAGGCTTCGCCATCTACACTCATGGAAGACACCGGCGTGGTGTGTCAGTGCCGACCACCATCGCATTGTGTGTTCGTCACCGCTGCATGGGGTGTCGAGGTGTCGCAATACCCATGCGGGGGTTGTCGATTGACGCCTCAGCCGGGCGTATTGCAGGAGTTCGTTTACCACTGGGAGAGGTATGACGGTCGCCGCTGCTTGGCGTGTCGTGACGCAGACGCACGCAGTCAGCGGCGCGGCGCTATAGCTGCGCGCGCACATCGCCGCCGGCCGAATCAGTCACGCTGTGACCTTGGCCGCGGCGGGTTGTGCAGTTTGCGTGCGTCGACCGTTGTCAGTGTTCAAGTTGCCGTTGAGTTGCGAAAGGCTGTCAATCGTGCTGTCGTGATCGGAGTCATAAGTACCTAATTGTGAGTTGTGAGTGCGTTCTTTCGTGCGTTCTTTTGATCTTAGAAATGTAATTAGTTGTGAATTTGTGATCGATAAACATTAGGTATGATAGCGTCTATATGTTTCATGCCCTCTCGTCACAACCAATTGTATTGCTTATCCGGTCGGAGCTGCACCGACCAAGTTTCTATAAACATATGAATTTACGTAGCTGACTGTTGATCCATATGATTATTTATGAGTAGCTTGATGATGATGATTTGTGATGCTGATGTTGATACATGGATCTGTTTACAATAATTCACGGTTTTGTTAATACAATGGTTTTGCACGGAAATGTATACCAATTATTAGTTGCTCGGATTGGGAAGGTTGGCGCGAGTGGTCATAGTCAGGTCAGAGTGTTCAGATTGGCATGAGTCTTGCGAGTTGCGACACGTCTCTGAGCCGGCGCCCGGCGGCCGCCGCCGCCCGCCATGCGTCTGCGTCACGACACCCCAGGCAGCGGCGACCGTTACACCTCTCCCAGTGGTAAACGAACTCCTGCAATACGCCCGGCTGAGGCGTCAATCGACACCCCCCACATGAGTATTGCGACACCTCAACACCCCATGCAGCGGTGACGTTACACTTCTCCCAGTGGTAAACCAACTCCCGCAAAACGCCCGGCTGAGGCGTCAATCGACACCCCCGCATGATTATTGCGACACCTCGACACCCCATGCAGCGGTTATCAAGGGTGTTCCGTTAAACCTATACACCCCATGCAGCGGCGATCACGGTTGTTCCAGTACACCTCCCTTAGTGCTAAACAAAACACCTTCCAGGCGACGTATCTTAGGTTGTGTGGGCATCACAGGGGCTATGGGTGTCAACTTCCTGCGCGGGTGTTGATTTTTTTTGTGAGTGTACCCAAATTGCACTTCATTTTAATAAGCTAGTTCACTTTGTTTCTGATCTTGAACATTTGCTTTATGAATATCATGTATTGCCCCAAATTGAACAGTCCAAAAATTGTACAGCTTTTGCAATCTTTTCATTTCTTATTGTTATGGTTTAACCCGCGAATTACTGCACTCACAAAAAATCAACACCTGCGCAGGGTGTCAACACCCATAGCCCGTGTGATGCCCACACAACCTAAAATACGTCGCCTGGAAGGTGTTTTGTTTAGTACTCAGGGAGGTGTACCGGAACAACCGTGTTCACCACTGCATGTTGTGTATAGATTTAACGGAACACCCTTGATAACCGCTGCATGTGGTGTCGAGGTGTCGCAATAGTCATGCGGGGGGTGTCGATTGACGCCTCAGCCAGGCGTATTGCAGGAATTCGTTTACCATAGGGAAAGGCGTAACGTCACCGCTGAATGGGGTGTCAAGGTGTCGCAATACTCATGCGGGGGGTGTCGATTGACGCCTCAGCCGGGCGTATTTCAGGAGTTCGTTCACCACTGGGAGAGGTGTAACGGTCGCCGCTGCTTGGGGTGTCGTGATGCAGACGCATGGCGGGCGGCGACCGCCGCCGGGCGCCGGCTCAGAGACGTGTCGCAACTCATAAGACTCATGCCAATCTGAGCACTCTGACCTGACTCTGACCACTCGCGCCAACATTCCCAATCTGAGCAACTACAAATTAGTACATTTCCGTGCAAAACCTTTGTATTAACAAAACCGTTAATTATTGTAAACATATCCATGTATCAACATCTGCATCACAAATCAGCATCAACAAGCATACTCATAAATCATCATAGTTACTATGGATCAACAGTCAGCTACGTATATTCATATGTTGATAGAAGCTTGGTCGGATGCAGATCCGACCGGATAAGCAATACAATTGGTTGTAACGGAAGGGCAAGAAACATATAGACGCTATCATACCTAATGTTTATCGATCACAAATTCACAACCAACTACATTTCTAAGATCAAAAGAACGCAAGAAAGAACGCACTCACAACTCACCATTAGGTACTTATAACTCCGATCACGACAGCACGATTGACAGCCTTTCGCAATCAACGACAACTTGAACACTGCAACGGTCGACGCACGCAACCTGAACAACCTGCCGCGGCTAAGGCCGCAGCGAAACTGCTCGGGCGCGGCGGCGCGGTCGGCCGGCAGTGATGTGCGCGCGCAGCCAACGCCGCGCCGCCGTCTGCGTGCGTCTACGTCATGACACCCCAAGCAACGGCGACCGTCACACCTCTCCCAGTGGTGAACGAACTCCTGCAATACGCCCGGCTGAGGCGTCAATCGGCACCCCCCGTATGAGTATTGCGACACCTCGACACCCCATGCAGCGGTGCCGTTACGCTTCTCCCAGTGGTGAACGAACTCCCGCAATACGCCCGGCTGAGGCGTCAATCGACACCCCCCGCATGAGTATTGCGACACCTCGACACCCCATGCAGCAGTGACGAACACACAATGCGATGGTGGTCGGCACTGACACACCACGCAGGTGTCTGACATGGGCGTAGATAGCGAAACATCAACAATGACACCCCATGCATGAGTAAATTTCCAATTTAACCCCTGTGGCAGGAGTTGACACTCGGGTCGTGTGTAGGGATATTGTGAGTGTATTAGTACCTTCTAGTAAGTTCTAAGTTTCATCATAAATGCATAAACATATGATTTTCTTCGACACAGCTTTAAAGTTACTCACCCTAATGGATAGAGCAAATGCAAATTCCGCCCTAGATTAATGAAATGTTCTAAGTAATGCAAGGCATTAAGTAAAGACGATTATTCTACAACATACAGTTATAAAATAATAAGTAAAATATGAAAGCTTTATAAATATAGCACGCAAACATTCTTGTTGCAGACGTGTGCTTGATTCCACTTCAGCGAAATCGATTCCAATTCCATGTCAAGCCACAGATGGGTCTGATTCCGATTCCGATTCCAATATATATTTTACTAGGGGAATCGATTCCGATTCCGAATCCAGGGCACCTAAAAGGCTTGATTCCGAATCCGATTCCATTGATTCCACTCTGCATCAAAATTGTCCGATTATATGTTGTACAAATAACATTAGGGTGGACGGAAATGTAACAAATACCTCCGATACAACGGGAACCGTGTTTTCCCCATTGCTCCTTGCGAGAGCTTTCCAAAATGTTGCGGCGATCGATATTTTGAATAATATTTCCTTTTCCAAAAAGGGGTTGAAGTTCGGCCAATTTTAGCAAAATTAACGATTTTTATCATTTTGTCTACTTATTTACGGATTGAAACTTCCAGTGCAATGCACTGAATTTGTCGCTTTATGCGTAGCAATGCATCAATAACCACATTGGGAAGTTTATTGACATCCAACCCTTCAGACAGGCTAAGATCGTGCTATATATCATAGGACCTATATACCACCAGGACCGGGTGACATCACCGGATCATCCCTCCCCCTGTAATGGCGAGGGTTAATGCATATTCTGGCGGAATTAAGAGGATCCCTAACCATCTGTAGAAGCTGTCAATAGAAGTTAACCCTCTGAATGAGACAGAGGACGCTATAACAAGCAGAGTTCGCTATGGGCTGGGCTGGGCCTGGGCTGGGCCTGGGCTGGGCCTGGGCTGGGCCTGGGCTGGGCCTGGGCTGGGCCTGGGCTGGGCCTGGGCTGGGCCTGGGCTGGGCCTGGGCTGGGCCTGGGCTGGGCCTGGGCTGGGCCTGGGCTGGGCCTGGGCTGGGCCTGGGCTGGGCCTGGGCTGGGCCTGGGCTGGGCCTGGGCTGGGCCTGGGCTGGGCCTGGGCTGGGCCTGGGCTGGGCCTGGGCTGGGCCTGGGCTGGGCCTGGGCTGGGCCTGGGCTGGGCCTGGGCTGGGCCTGGGCTGGGCCTGGGCTGGGCCTGGGCTGGGCCTGGGCTGGGCCTGGGCTGGGCCTGGGCTGGGCCTGGGCTGGGCCTGGGCTGGGCCTGGGCTGGGCCTGGGCTGGGCCTGGGCTGGGCCTGGGCTGGGCCTGGGCTGGGCCTGGGCTGGGCCTGGGCTGGGCCTGGGCTGGGCCTGGGCTGGGCCTGGGCTGGGCCTGGGCTGGGCCTGGGCTGGGCCTGGGCTGGGCCTGGGCTGGGCCTGGGCTGGGCCTGGGCTGGGCCTGGGCTGGGCCTGGGCTGGGCCTGGGCTGGGCCTGGGCTGGGCCTGGGCTGGGCCTGGGCTGGGCCTGGGCTGGGCCTGGGCTGGGCCTGGGCTGGGCCTGGGCTGGGCCTGGGCTGGGCCTGGGCTGGGCCTGGGCTGGGCCTGGGCTGGGCCTGGGCTGGTCCTGGGCTGGGCCTGGGCTGGGCCTGGGCTGGGCCTGGACTGGGCCTGGGCCGGGCCTCAACATTAAGGAAATCATTGGGCTCTGGATGGGTCTGGGCCTTACAATTTTGAAGTATTGCGCGCGTCGCATAAGCTCAGGTCAGAGCTCACAAATATTTTAACCTGCAGTTCACTTACACAGCAACACACTGTTGATGTGGCGGTGTTTTTTTTTTTGGGGGGGGGGGGTTAGCAAAGTTGGTTCATTGTTTCACATTTATAGTATGCAAGTAAATATGCTAGGATAATTATTGCAATTTTTTTGAAAATAATTGTATGCTTAATCTGAACGGGCCAGACCGGGCCTGTGCCTCAATATTATAAATTTGACAGGGCCTGGTCCGGGCCTGGACTTGGAACCTTCGGCTGGTCGGAAGAATCCTGGCTAAACTGTGAGGCCTCTTTAATTCAGAAGGCCCTGTGTTAGTTTGAGAGAAGCCCAGCCTCTTTGAACGCATCCTTTACCGGTCTGATATGGCCCTTACCAGGCCTGAGAGGGCAGCAAGGGCCCTTGGCCTAATCTCGGCCTATCTGAGACCTGAGAGGGTCGTCGGTCGACCTGAGAAGGTCCTTCAGGCTTGAGGATGCCTTTTACCAGGCATAGATATGGGACTCTTGGACGATCTGATGGAGCCTCTGTCGGCCTGAGAAAGTGTTCCGACTGATCTGAGAGGACATTTGCCTGCATGATAGGGTTTCGTAGCATATGCCAGTCTGAGAGGATTCTCGGTCAGTCTGCACGTGCCCTCAGCCGGTCTAAGAGGGCCCTCGTCAGGTATGAGAGGGTATCTATGGGGAGTCTGAGAAGATCCTTGCCAGGCCTGAGAGGACGTTTGCCAGGCCTGCAAAGGTCCTCGTCAGGCCTGAAAGGGCCTGATCATACCTGAAAGGGCCTGGTCAGACCTGAGAGGGCATGGTCAGACCTGAGAGGGCCTGTTGATGCTTACGAGGGCATTAGGGCCTTATGCTAGTCTGAGAAAGCCTTTGCCAGACCTCAGAGAGTCCTGCCGGTCTGAGCGGGCCTGCAGAGAACAAGAAGGCAAGACCCTCAGGGCACTGGAAGGGCACCGAGCAGCGCACAGGGCAGGACAGAGCAGTGCAGGGCACAGGGCAGGGCAGGGCAGGGCACAGATCAGCGCACAAGGCAGGACACAGTGAAGGACAGGGCACAGGACACACCGCACAGGACACAGTACAAAGGGCAGGGCACAGGTCATCGCACAGGTCATCGCACAGGGCAGGGCACAGGGCAGGGCACAGGGCAGGGCACAGGGCAGAGCACAGGGCAGAGCACAGGGCAGAGCACAGGGCAGAGCACAGGGCAGGGCACAGGGCAGGACACAGGGCAGGGCACAGGGCAGGGCACAGGGCAGGGCACAGGGCAGGGCACAGGGCAGGGCACAGGGCAGGGCACAGTGCAGGGCACAGTGCAGGGCACAGTGCAGGGCACAGGGCAGGGCACAGGGCAGGGCACAGGGCAGGGCACAGGGCAGGGCACAGGGCAGGGCACAGGGCAGGGCACAGGGCAGGGCACAGGGCAGGGCACAGGGCAGGGCACAGGGCAGGGCACAGGGCAGGGCACAGGGCAGGGCACAGGGCAGGGCACAGGGCAGGGCACAGGGCAGGGCACAGGGCAGGGCACAGGGCAGGTCAGGGTAACAGGTTTGGTAACAGTTCAGCGCACAGAGCGTGCACAGATCAGTTCATAGGACAGCAGGGCACAGGGCAGGGCAGGGCAAGGTATAGGGCAAGGAAGGACAGGATACAGAGCAGGGAACAGGGCACAGGATAGGACACAGGACAGCCCAGTCCTGGTGGTGTATAGTAGAGCCCTTCATGGAATGGGAATCCCCATGTAACTCATGGAACGGGATGGAAATGGGTGGGAATGGGGCCATTTTTGAAAATGTAACGGGTTGGAATGGGTTTGGGACAGACCATATTATTTGTTAGCACCACAAAAAGTGAAATATGCTAAAACGCGTGGGAATGGTAGCCCCATCAATTATTAATTCGGATTGGAACGGGTTTGGGTTTGGCTGAAAGGGCTGGAACGGGATGGGGTTGAAAAGTGTCCCATGAAGGGCTCTAGTGTATAGGTCCTATGATATATGGAACGATCTTAGTCTGTCCGTAGGGTTGGATGTCAATATACTTCCCAATGTGGTTATCGATGCTTTTCTACGCAGAAAGCAACAAATTCAGCGCATTGCACTGGAAATTGCAACCCGTGAATAAGTAGCCAAAATGGTAAAAAATCGTTAAATTGGCTAAAATCAGCCGAACTTCAATCCATTTTCGGCAAAGGAAATATTATTCAAAATATCGATTGCCGCACCGTTTTGGAAAGCTCTCGCAAGGAGCAATGGGAAAAACACGGTTCCCGTTGTATCGGAGATATTTGTTACATTTCGGTCCACCCTAAAATAACATGACTGACATGAAGTGTAATATGAATTATACTATACAGGTATATTTAATATGGCTATTTTGTTATATAACTTTGCCAAAATGAATTTGTTGAGAAAAAACTAGCCTGTGCTGCAAAATCGTGACAGTTCAGAAACGTCAAAGTTTAACGAAGGTTCAAAACAATATGATATTTAGACATACCTTGCAAAGATCATGATGCAGGTACAATTTGACATATTGCAAGCTGCTGCTTTCCAATATGATACACAAATAAATCACTGTGCTGAAGGATATGATAATATTATGGAATGTATGGTAAAAATCATAAAACCTGCCATAAGCGAACATCATTGTGTGTCTCCACCTAAATACGTCGAATTACTGACCATGTTTATTGACCCTCATTTGTTAACAAATCATCGCCTAGCTTTGCTTTATGTATGCATGCTCAAATAAATAAATTGCATTCAGAAAAGCTTAAATTGATGGTCAGAGTGGTCTTGACGAAAATAGCACGGAATCACTTGAAATTGCCATTGATTCCGATTCCATCAAATTATAAAAATGACTGACTCCACCTGATTGCGATTCCACCCAGATGCCAATGGAATCGAATCCGATTCCGATTCCCGTAAAAACGGAATCGATTCCGGAATCGGATTCGAGTCCACTGGAATCAAACACAAGTCTGGCTTGTTGTCACATAACTGCCATGTAGATGCCGAATTTCGCAGTAGGCACACATAACACACCCACCTTGTGTACCGCCCCGCAGTAGGTATGTACATACATACACACCTTGTGTGCCGACAAAATGCTAGGAATGGCTGGTTCCAAACTTCCACATGGGCCATCCACGTGCCGAATTGCCGGTCCGTGGGATTTCCTGTAGCGGTCCAGGGTGCACACGTGTGAACGCCCCTAAAACACGCGTGTCCAGCACCCAGGCAAGACGAACAAACTATCGACAACATGGATCTATGGGAAACCACAGTATGTCGCATTTTTTTCACTTGTTTCTCATAAACCGGTAATGCACTTTTTGCATCGGCTTGGTAAAATTGTTGCGCCTAACAGTGATTTTAGGTGTGATAATGTCGTAGCGTAGCTCGCCTGTTGAACATGTTGTAGGGACAACATTAATGCGTGTTACTTGGCTGACATTTCGACTAGCATGTTCCTGGCGATACACAGAAGGCTAACTGATTGCGCATCAACACGCCGCGTGGCTGAAATGAAATTCTACCTAGAACAAAACGCGTTGTTCGGCAGCATGCGTCTTGCTTTGTTTCTGCCACAATTTTGTTTAAGAAACATGGCTTGAGTTTCACTTTACCTTTGTTTGTGTGTAAAACAGACTTGTCACAGGCACTGCAGGAAACAACGACTCAAAAATATAAACAAATATATGTTTCGCCAAGAGCTAAATCGATGAGAATTGGACGTTATCTCGGGTTAAACTGGACTTAAAGTAAAAAAACATTTGTGTAATGTAAAGAATAATGCGTTGGAGTTTTTTTCTCTCTAAAAGTATATGCTCTGTAAAAAAAACACGCAGAGTAAAGGGGGTAAATCAACGGGTAAAACCCCATCCCCTATAATAAATAGACGCAACAATCTGTTTTTTTATAACTTATCTCCGGTATATTTGTATTAACTTTGAGTACGAACTTCTGTCAGTTCATGCACACATGACATACCCAAGTTTCTGTTGGCGCTTCAAGTCTGTTGCTGCACTGAACACAAATAAGAACAAAAGCTGGTTGTAAGATTGTTCGACTGACTGATATTACGGAAAATAGAAAATCAAGTAGCAAACCGCCTCAGGCAACGGTCGATTGATGAACAGCAGAAAAACGTCAATGCCCATATTTGGCATAGCTAAGGATGGCATACTGTGTAGTAAATGCATAGCTATTCAAGGTGTCAAGCAAAGCCAGAAATGGAAGGCCTCTGCCAGAAATGTTACACACTCTGTCTTTTTAAATCCAGAATAAGGGCCTTATCGTTGCATGAGTGAGCCGACTCCAGCCGACCGAGTGTGGTAAACACATCTCGCAAACATCCGTCACGGATGGCGAGCAGATCACCATAATGAAGTTCACCGACGACCGGTAGCAGATTACTGACAAGGTGATCGCGTCGTAAGACGTGAGGAATTTCGGCAGGTATGTGCGATGGGAAGCCACGCGTAGAAAAATAGCCGACGTACGCGTGTAGCCAGTTTTATAACATCGCTCATTAGCAAGCAACCGCCACCGGATTTATCGCAAAAGAGCTGCGAGCACGTCCATTCCTGCTGTTCAGTGCAGTGTCGACCCAATAAAAAGGAGCGACATGTCGGCTTATCGGTATCCGCCATCGGTCGTCGCTACTGAACGCTTTCGTGGAGAAGTCAGATGGTCCGTTCAAACCGTTATAGTCAGCGTGACGAATGGTCCGTGCAAACCGTTATAACCAGCATGACGGCTCGGACACAGCAGTGCACAGCCGCATACAGTAAATGTCAGCAGTGATGGCGAAAGCTAGTTAGCAGACAGTGCCAACCGATTACCAGCATGTGAATAGAACAATCAATCTTTGATATCCGACCCCCGGTAGTTTTCTGTTCTGAGGCCAATTTCACAAAGTAAATACAAATGTTTGCAATTACAAATACAAGAAAATATTGCAAACCTCACGCAAAGTTATTTCACAAACATTCATAACCTCTGAATTACCAATAGTACATGTTTCATGAACTCGGTACTGCAATGCCTGAGCAACACTCGCGCCCTGCACGACTACATTCTGCGCGACGAGTACGCCTCCGACATCAACACTACTACGTCGGACATGAAAGGGGCGCTGATCAGAGCTTTCGGCGCTCTGATGTGTGACCTGTGGCGGCACTCAAACGAGTCTGAGCGGGTGCTGACGACGGCGCCGTTCAAGTCACAGATCCAGCAGTTCGCGCCACGCTTCATGGACTACCAGAATCAGGACGCGCAGGAGTTCCTCAGGTACCTGCTGGAGGGTCTGCACGAGGATGTAAATAGCGTTACCAGCCTGCCAAAGCCCATCACTACCGACATCGACGATAGCCTCAGCACCAGTCAGAAGTCAGTTGAGGCCTGGAAGCGCTCCCTGCGTCTGGATAACTCAAAGTTAGTTGATCTGTTTGTCGGCCAGCTCAGTCGACGCTGCTGTGCACAGTGTGCGGCCACGCGTCCGTCACGTTCGACCCGTTCTGGGATCTGAGCCTGCCGATCCCGGCCAGAACGGGCCAGGTGCAACTGCAGGACTGTTTTGACCTCTGCGTAAGAGAGGAGGTGCTCGACGGAGACGAGAAGCCGACGTGTTCCAAGTGCCAAAAGCGGCAAAAGTGCATCAAGAACCTGTCGATCCAGAAGTTCCCGCGCATCCTGGTGGTGCACCTGAAACATTTCTTGCCGCAGGAGAGGTCCCACAGCAAACTCAACACCGCCGTGGACATTCCCGTGACCGGGCTGGACCTGTCGCCATACTCGGCTGGCCAGACGCTCTGCAGGTACAACCTGTACGGCGTGGCCAACCACTCCGGCACGCTGGTCTCCGTCCACTACACGGGCTACTGCAAACACCCGCACACGGCCGAGTGCGGGTGAATGAGTACAACGACTCACGGGTGCGTCCGGTCAATCAGCGCAGTGTCACCAGCTGCGAGGCATACGTGCTCTTCTTCGAGCTGGCCGGCACTTCCCACATTGAGGCAGTCTGCCCATCGGACACCGTCTAGTCCGCCTGGATTCTCTGGGCGGGGTCGCCACCGGACCGCTGCTTGCGCTGGCCCGAGGGTTGTAGTGTATTGTCATCCATTAATGTGTAAACAAATCGCTTGTCGGATTGTCATTGTTGCTTTATATAATATATATTCAATACTTTAAAAAAGAAATAGTAAGGAAGTTTGTAAACAAAAATGTTAATAAGCAGACAGTTTGCAATGAAGAACAAGAACTATAAAAGCCTATGGTAATTACAAATTATGTGATGGTTAATGTTTCTATTTAACAAATATTTACATTGTGGTTTATTTTTGTATTCAAAATAAAATAAGTTATAGCGATAAATATATTTTAATTAAAGTTGTATCGGAATGCAAGCCCTCACATAAATCTTGGTAAGCAAGAGTAAGCAGAATTTGCCCATTCACCGGGTAGCGGAACATAACAACAAAACTACTTTTAAAGAAAGATCGTTGAATTTTCTCGACCATTTTGTTCACCTAACCTAGCCGATTTCCTACGTCATAAAGGGTGAAGGTTCACTGCACATTGCACAAGACATCGTTGAGCGCTGCAATTCTATCGCAATGCGGTTTCTCCGCGCGGAGGCGCCCCTCACATCATAGCCCAATCGGTAAGGTGCACTGGACTTCAAAGCTGGAGATCCCCGTTCGAATCTCTCGGGAAACTAAACCATTACCCTAACAATCTCGGCAACGAAACAACCTCACCAAGAAAATAACCTCAACTGTAAAACAACGCCAACTATCAATGCAGTTTCTGAAATTCAAAACCTCTGACCCACTGGAATTACAAGTTTGTAATTGCAAACATTTCCTTACTTCCGTCAACCTTTGAGAAATAAAACATGTTCAATTGCAAACATTTCTACAACCAATATCTTTGTAAATTAGTTTGCAAATAGTAAATTGAGATGTACTGCCCTCAAGTTTTGTGAAATATAAATTACAAACATGTGTAAAAATTATTTGTAAGTGCAAAGAAATTCTTTGCAATTACAAACTTTTTTGCTTTGTGAAATTGTCCTCTGATGAGGTTCGTTAAAAATGGGAAGTATTTACGTTTATTTATTGTATATTTTGCTGACATGCGATCGCAGCGCAAAAGCAAAGCCAAATCGAACCGCGTGTGATCACGTAGCCACCGAAGCCGCGGGCACCCGACTGGTCAGACTGGTTGGAGCGTCGTCCTGTAACGTAAGGGTAATGGGTTCGAGCCCCAAGCTGGCCGGAACTTTTCACAGCTTGGCTCGGGAAGTACTTTAGATCCCGGGGTGTGGAACGATAGACAGACAGAGGCTCTTCAAATAGTAAGTTAGATGAAATCAGATCAGAAAGGTTGAAATAAAAAAAACTCAAAGTACCGCGGACTTTCTTCCGTTTTCAAAGCAAGCAACATATGCGAAATTAAATCGATACATGCACCAGGCTAGGCACATTAATAAATAATGTTACGGCCTATATGACTAAACAGCTTATTGTATAAAATATAATTATCGGTTTTTAGTATGATGAAAATGAATGTCCCAGTGCCCTGTATTCAGACTTATGTCATCTGACTTTGCTGAAGGTCTTTCTTTTTGGATGGCATGTAAATTGCTAACAAATTAAATGACTTAATACATATACCTACAAAGTCCAATTTAATAGTTTGATGACAGTCAATTATTAAGTGCATTTCTCGGTAAATATATAATATTACAAATGTATCCAAAGTGTTACTGCTCACCCTTTCTAAACAAGACGAGACATGCCTCTGCATCTTGTGAAAATGAAAACGCTGGCTTAATGACTTCGATTTCATAAGACTGAGAAGGGTTGGTCAATCGGCCAAACAAGGAAAGAAGGAATAGGCAAATGTATCCAAATCTCATGCTGTCATTATGAACAAAGGATGCATTTCCACGCAACTGTATCATCGCATATCAAAGTTGGCATGCGCAGCAGTGTTCGTCACGGGCCCACCAACCCCCAGCCCGGCCCGGCCCAGGCCCATGAACACCAAACCCATGCCCGGATCAGGGCCGGTCAAATTCATAATATTGAGGCCCAGGCCCAGTCCGGCCCATTCAGATTAAGCATATCATTATTTTCACAAAATTTGCAATCATTATCCTAGCATATTTAATTGTATAATTTAAATGTGAAACAATGAACCAACTATGTTAACCAAAAATAAAAAAGCCATAGCCACAACAACAGTGTGTTGCTGTGTAAGTGAACTGCTGGTTAAAATATTTGTGAGCTCTGACCTGAGCTTGTGCGACGCGCGTATTACTTCAAAATTGTCAGGCCCAGGCCCATCCAGAGCCCAGTGATTTAATTAAAGTTGGGGTTGACCCAGGCCCAGCACATGGCCCATAGGGCCAGCCCAGCCCATGACGAACTCTGATTCGTAAGCGCAATCATCGCAATAACAATGTGACACTGCTGGAAGTAGAATTACAGACCTCCCCAAACACCGTGTCATAATAATTAGCTCATGGCACTAATATATTCCGAAGTCCTAGCACGCAAGGTCATAATTCCGATACATCAAAATCGTTTCGGCTGTGTGAATTATGTGCCACCATTCGTACATAACTGACTGGTCAAAGTTCGGTCCGTGCTTGAATTTTTCGCCCTCGACCTTCGGTCTCGGGCGGAATACTCAACGCGGACCTAGGTCTCAAATAATTATTTTCCCGGCCCCGTGTGGTATTATATATTACCATATGCCATGTATGTACTGTATTATTTTACAGATTGGATCTATTGAACTTTAAAGTGTTTAATCAGCCTATTAGGTACGCACTGTGACATTCGTATATAAAGGACCTTTTCTCTGCATTTGGGTTTCCGAATGTCCAATAATAAAGACCTCCAAGAAAAGAGAATCACGATAAGAGAACAGAAAGATAATAGAGTCCAGTCACGATTCAGATACCTACTGTGAGGAAAGATAATGGAGCAACGGATCAAACTACTTCAAGAACACTGCAAAGAACAGAACAGTGTCAATCTTCTGGAGTGTTGAAAAACGGAACTCACCTTACTCGTGTGCCCTTCTATTGATTGAAGCAAGGAAGGGTAATAGCGGGCACTATGAAGCGATCATCTTTCATTGCATGCTTTCAGTCACCAACCACTTCAAAAAGAATCACAAACTGTACCCATAGTCAATTCAGTAGACAAGAATTATTACGCAGTGCTATGAATTGTCTGCACACGATTTAGTTTTGCCGTATGTTATTGGCGTCAGATATCCGAATAATATTCGCATCAATATGTATGTCTATATGTTGCATCTATATCTATGTATATCTATGTATGTTGCATTTAATACAATAAATAGTTACGCATGTGCCGGTGCAACACTGTTTTAAGGTGATTCACAGAGTTTATTCGACAAATCTAGTAATCATAAATATAGCAAATATATTGTGTGATTTTGTCACTTCCGCTCTGAATATTCTGTTAACTAATTGTCTGGGAAACTCAAAATGCCCCTGGGCAAATCGTTTCCCAGATACCTTTAACACTAGCCGCAGTGGGCCGAAAACATTTCCCAAAAGCACGTGCTAATGTTGAAAGGATATCTCGGCATATGGTAATATGCGGAGTATATCTAATTACCGAGCGGGCGCGAAGCGCCCGTGAGATTTCTCGTCAACTTACTAGACAAATGTATATTTGGCCCGGCCCGAACCGGCCCGACACGGCCGTACAGACGCTTTTCGGAAGCTAATAACTTTGCAACCTCTGCTTCGATTGTGATCGTGTTTTCACCATTGGATATGGCCATCAAATAAATGTTGATATGGGTATGGTGCGTTCTGATAGGGGTGGTACCACAGTGCGTGACACACGCAAACTTCGAAATGAACACAAATAATGATTGATCAAAAATGGCATTATTAATCCGAACATTAATTTTTGTATACGCTGGAGCATGCAGCGCTCAGGACGTACTCCCTTTTGGCGGATTTGAGAAAGGAGATCATGAACAATTTGATAAAACTTAATTTGTATATTGGCATGCATGGAGGCCTGACAATTTGTATGGAGGACCAAAAGGACTAAAAGGACTATGTGTTACTACCACGTCCAGGTGTGCTCCCGTACTGTTTCATATTTCAAACCTGTTTTAGCTTTACCAGAGCGCGCCCGCTCGGACATCGCCCAACAATGCGTTTTACTGGTTATGATTTGATTGGCCGCTGTCCGTCTGTCTGTCCGCAGACGGACAGTGGTCTGTCTGTTAGCGGTCTGCCCGTCTGTCTGCCCGCACCGATCTAAGCTGTTGCGAAGAAAACGAGCCATGTGCGCGCGAACAGTTCAACAGGGCATCTCATTTATAGGGGATGTCTTTATGGTTGGCTTCAACCTTAATGTCAAGGAACCTCGCCGACTTCCGACACATAAGTGAATTAAATGAACAATCTCAAGAGCATCTTAACAGTGTAGGCCTCTTTTTCAGGGATCTAATTAACTCGCTTCCTAGTAGATACTGAGCCTCTCTTACTCCCAGGCGCCGCATTCCAAAAGACTCAGCGGTTAACCCTACTTAGCCGGGGTCGGCCAAGGGACTCTACGGTCAATGGTAGATGGATTATCGGGTGAACGATCCTCTAGTGGCCTCTATTAAACTTGCATACAAATTCCAGGTACAAGAAAATTTCCAACAAAATTTAATAAAGGAGGATCTATAATCCCGTTAAAGCTTACCAGAAAGTACCATTGATCTTGGATCCGATCGAATATCATAATGAAATTTAGCAAACAGATCTCAGATGAGTCCCGCCATCCCGCCATATAACTTTGAAGTTGGTCAAAAATGTCATGTGAAATTTGTGTAACAAGTTGGTCAGAAATGAGGACACGGTCAGATTGATTGATCAAAACTAAAACATAAATATGCGACTCCTAAAATTATCTGGTCGATAGATTCGGAAAATTTATCGACAAATTTCGGAAGTGAATCTGAAGTCAGATTCTATTGGATCCGTCAGCCAGAACTGAAAGGAGGTCCCAGCTGATCCTTTGGCAAATATGTAAAGCAAGTATAGTAAGTATATAGTGCATCTAGGATCCAGATCATACGGATTAATTATTGGTATCTTCTTTGGTCAGCCTGCTATTCTACATCGCCAATGTCGCAATGTTTTTACTAAGTTTTAGTCGGCCTAAGTGTTTGAAACTTATATTCACTCATAAAACAATGGAGGAACTGCATTTTTCTCGACGGAACAACTACGGCATGCGAGTCCCAACCTCATTGTCTGTATGCGCGCGTGGGACGCCGCGTGGAATCCCGCCGAGGAGCGCCACCGCAGGGTACATACACCTCCACCAGTCGGTCGGCTGTTCCTGGTATGTCGCAATTATGCGACCATACGCCACGGGTGCGGCCGCATTAATTCGACACAATGTTTCCCGCACGCAAGCCCCGGCCGCCCGGTATATACCGGGAAGCCGTGCCTGTCCGCATGTTTGACAGTTTGTTTGTCCCCGACTGATGCTGGTCGTTATCAGTCGGTAGTGGCCTGTGACAAACACGGGCTATTTGCCCGTCTCATCCTCCGGCCTGTGCGCTTTTCTTTCCCCCCTCGCGAACAGTGCCCACCAGTGTTGCATGTTGCGAGATAAGCCTCGATCAGGCAAGAGTGGCATGTGCAATGTCCTTTCCAGGTTCACGTCGTATGATAACTATGGGACAAATGTGCGCTTTTTCGTGGTCTGTTCACTGGTCTGGGTGTTTTCCCGTACTCGGTTCTTCACCTGGCGTGCAGGTACGCGAGGTGGCGTGATAGCAGGGGCGGTCAGCTGTAAAACGCTAAGCGACACCAAACTGGCCGACACGGGGTCTTGACTGTGGCCTTTGTGGCCGAGTAATAAGTAGATGAGTCAAATCTGATATGACAAATCCAAATTCACCATTTCCTAGTCCGGCTCAACGCCTAATATATTTTCTTTCATCATAGCCGATGCAATCTCATCCAGCTTTTCTTAACTTAGTGTAGTATAAATTTCCTTAAAGTAAATTGAGCAATGATTGACTGAACAATAAATTGAGCGGACATGAGTAGCATGGATGATGCCTCACCATTTTAATGTAATATGGTTGGTGTAACGATTGTAGTTGCATGTTATGTTATGTTAAGTGTACTCATTTGTACTCTATGTTAAGTGTACTCATTTGAAAGTTTACTGCCAATGCAATGTACCCAACAAAGCAGCCCCTCACATCTCCAAGCACCTTCCGCATAGGTGCCATGGAGAGTCTGTTGTTCTGTAACGAAAGCCATAACTCGATGGCTTTAGCCACATATTTGGAAGTGATATTTGGCAAATGTGTTTGGTAAATGAATCATAACATTTTCAGATCTAAAGGAAGTCTTTATATCTGAAAACATTATTAGCTTGGGCGATTGGTACTCAGGTCAAAACCTCCACTTTCCATTTGTTTAAATAACTCTTAATATCGATCAGTTTTTACGTAAGATGTCTACTTGCACACAATTAAGCAAACCGTCGAATGTTGAGGGGAGTATTCCACCTTGACAAATTTCTTGAAGTTTGGCAGTAATGGGTATCTTGAGCTGACAAATGCGAATATGACTTTGGTTTGGGCAATTTATTGATATCCTTGGAGAAATCAGCACGTTTCTGTTTTGTATTACGCATGACGTCATAAGTTTCTGACGGCCGGCTCCGCCCACTAACAGTCTCTGACAAGGGCCGGCCGCGCCGCTCGGGTGGCGGAGCGGAACTCCATCCAGCTCGGCTGGCTGAGACACTGGATCCAGCTACAGAGGAGCGAACGGTACCATTCGATTCAGCAAAGCAAAATATATCGGCTGGGAGGTAAAACACATTTTCAGTATTTGACTAGACACACTCCCTTAACCCTATTCCCTGCGGGCGTCCAGAATAACGTCAACATGCGAGGGGGAAGATTCTGCCCCCCCCAGAGATCTCGAGAACCGCTGGGTCGATTTCGATGGGAAAAACGCCATTCGATTCGTCATGACAAGTTTGTAATTTACCCCCCCCCCCTTCCGGATTTTCTCTATAACATGAAAATTATCACAGATATCAAAGTGATACTTGCAGTACCTTATGCTGCATTAATTCTACTTCTTGTCAAAATTGCATTGAAATTGGTGAAGTTTGGGAGATAGTGACGTTTTAGTGACGTCATGTCATGCCATTTTTGGTGGAAAAATGATAAATGTTTGCAAAATCGTAGAAAATCGAGTTTTGAAGTAAATTGCAAATACAAACCTTCAAAAGGAAGGGAATGATATTCTCTTCAAAATGGCGATCTTGAATTTTCAAAAAAAAATAGTCCTTGACCCCACACAATGAAAACAAAATTTGTGTTTTCGGGATTTATTTTTCTCTAAAAAAATACACATTTTCAAATATATTCAAAAAACGGAATATATATTAGAGAACCAAGTATGAATGATACCCACACCAAATTTCAAAGCAATATCTTGATTTTTGACTGACTTATGGCTCCATAAGTATGAGTAACTCATGACGCCATTTTTGAAATTGCTTGTATGGCATTTAGTGACCAGATACAGACACATAAATGCCACCACTGTATTTCTGAGACAAAACTAGTCTAGAAACATGTTTTTTTAATTTATATTATTCTATTTGAAATTTTGACCTTCTGCAACCTGACCTTGACCTGAACTTCACCTAAGGGCCATTATTTGGGGTCAGGGTGTGAAGATAGCTACTGCTATCGACCTCAACGTGTAAAATAACCCATACAACATGTGTCGCATGACTTTCGTAGACCTCTTGCCAATAGTGACCTTTTGTGACCTGACCTTGACCTTGACATTTGCTTACAATTTCACTTTCGGTAATGTGGTAGATGTATCATACCTTTGAGAGCTTCTTGTGCGATACTAGTCGTAATCTAAGTCTTTGGATGGATAGTATGGCCCACAAACTCCAATAACTCGATTTTGACATTTGACCTGACCGTGACCTGACATGTAACCTTATTTTAATAATTTATGGTATGCCTTAGATTTTTCGTATTGAGAGCTATCGATCGCCGTCTTGCGCGTCTCGCTCCGGTCATTGGTTAGGAAGATACCAGGGTGTGTGTGTAAAACTTATCCCCCCCCCCCAGCACCGCGCGTTCGGCTGGAGACCCCAGCGTCGCGCGGGTTAAGAGGATACAAGGCATTTGGACAAAATTTATATGCGTTTTGAGAAGCCAAATTTCCCGGACCACATCTTACGGCCGAACCTATGAACCGTCGAGCCAACTAGCGATGAGAAATATGCTTCGATATTAATACTATCGTAAATGGAAGAACACAATTTTCAGCACACTGCACAAATTGTGCTTTGGGGGAGGGGGGGGGGGGGGTATGGGTCCGCAACTACTGAGGTTCTATGCCGTAGACAATGCGCACATTAACTCAGATAAAATAGTTTCGCAGTTGTATTACTTTAGTTAAATTAAATGCAGTTAACCCGCGAGTTACTGGGGTATATTTCAAAACGCGACTTACTGGGGGGCTATTTTTTGCCCCCCTCACATCTCCGAAACTACTAGACCGAATGTAAAAATTGAAATGGCATTCGATAGCCCTTGGAAATTTATCGAGGAAAACATAATATTGTTGACTTCGGGGTCACCGATCACGTCACAGGTTAGGTCAAGTACAAAATGTTTGACCGTGTCAAAAGGTCTCGATGGATGGAATTTTCGCGCAAAATTGCGATATTAAACGCATAAGCTGTCGACAAATCGGTATGATTCATGTGTCTGACACTTCTAAGTACCTTTCTAAGCTGTTTATGACCTTGGGTCAGGCCAAGGTCATCCGAGGTCACGAGGTCAAACTGCATATTACGGTCATTATGCGCTGTAACACATGTTTATGGTTTTGTTTTTCGTCTAGAGCGTAAAAAAAATGACATTGGAACATTGTTTGTTCCATATAAATAGAAGTAAAAAGCAAAAATGGAAATGCGTTTTTGTATGCATGGTAATGATGTGAGAGGTGGTCGATTTTTGTCATTAAAAGGTCATAGCTCAGTCATTGTTGAAGATATGAACTTCAAATTTAGTACACATGTTCACCGTATACGTCTCGATCATATTCCGGTTTTGGGATTATTCTGTTTTTTTCTTGAAAATTTTGTTTAAAAAAAAAATATTTGGATTTCTCAAAATTTTGAATAAAAAACCCTCAAAATTCCGAGATAACAGTTTGATAGCCCGGTCTATTGTCAGTAATTTGGTTTAAGACAATTGAGTTTATCTCAAACATCGTACCTTTGACAGCGTTTTCCGAAAACCATTATTTTGCAGCAAAAACCGAAGAACATGATGTCATTCTGACGTCATTCCCGGTTGACCTATCATAAACTCATATTTTTGCTTTTGCCAAAATGTGTATAATTGATGTGAGACAAGGTTCTGAAAGTTTAGTGACGATACCGGTGTTGGTTTAAGAGTTATTGCAAAATAATGGGAGGGGGGAAATAGCACCCCCCGTAAGTCACGGGTTAACCCGCGACTTACTGGGGGTCTATTTCCCCCCCCCCCCCCCCCGCTCCCGTTATTTTGCAATAACTCCTAAATCACACCAGTATCGTCACCAATCTTTCAGTACCTTCTCGCAAATAAATTATACACATGTTGGCAAAAGGAAAAAGATGAGGTTGTGACAGGTCAACCGAGAATGACGTCAGAGTGACGTCATGTTCATCGGTTGTTGTTGCAAATAATGATTTGCGGAAAACGCTGTCAAAGGTTTGATCTTTGAGATAAACTCAATTAGCTTAAATCAAATTACTGAAAATAGACAGGGCTATTAAACTGCTATCTCGGAATTTTGAGGTTTTTTTTATTCAAAATTTTTAGAAATCCAAATATTTTTTTTAAAACATTTTTTCTCTAAAAAAAAATCAAAGTTTTTCAAAAAATTCGGAATACATGTGATCTAGACATGTTCGGTGAATATGTGTACCAAATGTGAAGTCGATATCTTCAAAAATGACTGACTTATGACCTTCAAATGACAAAAATCGACCACCTCTCACCGCATCAGTATGCATAAAAATGCATTTCTGTTTTTGCTTTTTACTTATATTTATATGGAACAAACAATGTTCTAATGTCATTTTTCGCGTTCTAGCCGAAAACAAACCAATAAACATGTGTTACAACGCCTAACGACCGTAATCTGCAGTTTTACCTCGTGACCTCGGATGACCTTGACCTGACCGAAGGTCATACACGACTTAGAATGTGACTTTGAAGTGTCAGACACACGAATCATACCGATTTATCGACTGCTTATGCGTCTAATATCGCAATTTTGCGCGACAATTCCATCCATCGTGACCTTTTGACTCGGTCAAACATTTTGCACTTGACCTGACCTGTGACGTCATCGGTGACCCCGATGTCAAAACTTTTAGGTTTCCTTCGATAAATTGCGTAGGGCTATTGAATGACGTTTTAATTTTTACAATCGGCCCAGTAATACCGGAGATCCGAGGGGAGGGGGGGGGCAAAAAATAGCCCTCCCCCAGTAAGTCACGTTATGGAATATACCCCAGTAACTTGCGGGTTAATAGTATAAATCTCAGTTAATGCAGTTCTTACAAGACACTTAGACAAGTGAAATACTAAACATAATATGACATAAGCAGCTTTACAAATGTTCCGGACTCGGCACAAGCTTTGCCCAGCTAGTTGGAATCACTCATTCATGAAAGAACAATGTTGAGAGGACTATGATCCACTGCGATCAGCGGGAATTTACCCTGTCTTTTGCACTAGCTTATCATGTTAACACAGCATTCCCTATCTTCATTTGTATTTCAGGTTGTTTCGCATCAAAACTAATTACCAGTTGACCTTTTCCTTGCAGTAAAATCCAAACTCTTCAATTCATTTTTCATTTTTGGTCTATTTTCGAACACAGTCCATGATCAAACCACAATAATTTTAAGTGTTGTGGGTTGATGATGAACTGTGTCCGAAAATGTACCCATAAATATACACTATACAATCTCAGAGACTTTATATTTGAATACGAGGAAAGTGTCAATTGATAATGAATTATGTTATACAAATCATTGCATCGTTCATCGCAGGATCACACACAAACATCAAAGACCTTCGTACCAAGGGTTACAGCGAATAGGTCATTTTAGTTGTATATTTCTAACACATTGCCAGTGCCTTTTGCGTCCAGTGTCGTTATGTTCAAGGGAGAAGACACCTGGCTTGCCAATTGTTATGGTTGACCGTGTAAGACTTCGAAGAATCCTGAGGCCATTCAGACGAACACCATACAATATATTGGTGTAGGCTGTCTATTGTCTACCGGTTACACCAATTATATTATGCGGCCGGAATTCTGAATCAGCAGCCGGTCCTTCAGGTGTTGTTACTTTGACTGGTTTATTACAGCCGGTCCTTCAGGTGTTGTTACTTTGACTGGTTTACTACAGCCGGTCCTTCAGGTGTTGTTACTTTGACTGGTTTATTACAGCCGGTCCTTCAGGTGTTGTTACTTTGACTGGTTTATTACAGCCGGTCCTTCAGGTGTCGTTACTTTGACTGGTTTATTACAGCCGGTCCTTCAGGTGTTGTTACTTTGACTGGTTTATTACAGCCGGTCCTTCAGGTGTCGTTACTTTGACTGGTTTATTACAGCCGGTCCTTCAGGTGTTGTTACTTTGACTGGTTTATTACAGCCGGTCCTTCAGGTGGTTACTTTGACTGGTTTATTACAGCCGGTCCTTCATGTGTTGTTACTTTGACTGGTTTATTACAGCCGGTCCTTCAGGTGTTGTTACTTTGACTGGTTTATTACAGCCGGTCCTTCAGGTGTTGTTACTTTGACTGGTTTATTACAGCCGGTCCTTCATGTGTTGTTACTTTGACTGGTTTATTACAGCCGGTCCTTCAGGTGTTGTTACTTTGACTGGTTTATTACAGCCGGTCCTTCAGGTGTTGTTACTTTGACTGGTTTATTACAGCCGGTCCTTCAGGTGTTGTTACTTTGACTGGTTTATTACAGCCGGTCCTTCAGGTGTTGTTACTTTGACTGGTTTATTACAGCCGGTCCTTCAGGTGTTGTTACTTTGACTGGTTTATTACAGCCGGTCCTTCAGGTGTTGTTACTTTGACTGGTTTATTACAGCCGGTCCTTCAGGTGTTGTTACTTTGACTGGTTTATTACAGCCGGTCCTTCAGGTGTTGTTACTTTGACTGGTTTATTACAGCCGGTCCTTCATGTGTTGTTACTTTGACTGGTTTATTACAGCCGGTCCTTCAGGTGTTTTTACTTTGATTGGTTTATTATTCTGCCTTCTACTTGACACAGACAGCCTGACAGCGGCCAGCTTGCATAACACTGTATATGGTTGTAAGTCGCTCAATGCATATTGCACAATGCACAACTGTCCTGTTTTGCCTGTTTGGACGCGATATTTGGAGGTTGGAATTCATTTACTATTTACTATATATATATATATATATACGCAGAGACCCTCCTACCCCCCCCCCCCAACGTTGCCAAAGTTTTGTCGGATAAATCCTCAAACCGTGAGTAAAGAATAGAGTATTTCACATAACACATTTTTAACTGAAACACTTATCTTCTTCTTTGAATTTTCGCATCGCTGCCTCGGCATGGAGGCAGACCACATCCCCATCACTCAAACGGAGAGAGGGAACAGCTGAGCCAGACATGCTAGGGGCTGCGGCAATGAGTTCCCTTGGGTCTGCTGGGAGCGGCGTTATTCAGACGTGTGGCCTCTGTGATATCAGTGGCTGATATTGACGGTCAGCGTATGGTCTCGTCATTCGTCATTGTCAGAATGTCCGATGTGCATATGCATACCACAGGTGCCGTGCCGGCCCATGGAGCTGAAACCATCAAACCAATATGCTACCACCTCTGCTTGATTTCCTCCTTATTTCTCCTGCTGCTGAATTTGGTGAATTAGGAGAGGATCTTAACCCGCCATTGGCTGGGGGAGGGGGCGTTTTTCGCCCCCCCACCCCCTGACGAACTTTCGCAATAGCTCAAAAACTAATAAAGCTATCGACGTGAAACTTCAATTACCTTCTCCTATATCAATTGTACGTCTTCTGTGCAAAAATGAAGCGAATTTCGTCGATTTTTTTCTCTCGAGATATAGCGAATGTAGTGACGTCATTGCACACGAGTTTGACACATAAATCAGCTAAAGTTTAGCAGGCCGTACAAATGCCACATTGTGAGAAAAATGCAATCGAAAAATGTCAAAAGATAGCACATGGCAAGAGCTACAAAATGTCTATCTCTGATTCGTGAAAATTTGGGTTTTTGACATCAAAAAAGAAGAAAAAAACGTTTGTTTTTATTCTGCCCTCAAAATAAATTTTTCAAAAATATTAAAAAAGGAAGATATGTTGAAGAAATTGTATGACAATACTCAAACCAAATTTTGAAACAATATATTAATTTTTGACTGACTTATGGCTCCCTAAGTATGAGAACTTATGACGTCATATTTTGAAATTGCGTTTTTGGCTTTTCGTGACCAGATACAAACAAATACATCCCAGCACTGTATTTCGGAGACAAAACTTGTTTATAAACATACCTTTTTTATTTAGATTTATCAATTTCAAATTTTGACCTATGTGACATGACCTTAACTTTATATTGTGTCAGATTGTGACAATGGCTGCTACTATCGAATTATACGTGTATAATAACCCATAAAACATGTGTCGCATGACTTTCGTAGACCTATTGCCAATAGTGACCTGATCTTGACCTTGACCTTTAGTTACAATTTCACTTTTGCTTATGCGGAGTATGTATTATACCTTTGAGAGCACTTTGTGCCATAATAGTCACAATCTAAGGCCCAAAAACTAATATGGATGGAAAGTATGGCCCAAAAACTAATATCTTAGTTTTGATATTTTACCTGACCGTAACCTGACATGTGACCTTATTTTGAAAATATCGTGTATGTTTTGAAGGCGTCTCATTGAGAGCTTTGCATTGCCGCCTTGCGCGTCTCGCTGCGGATATTGGTTCGGAAGATATCCTGTGGGGCGAAAAACGCCCTCCCCAGCCAATGCCGGGTTAACAGCAGAGGCGTCGCCACGGATTTTTGAGTGGGGGGGGGGGAGGGATGAAGTGCCGAATAAACCATCAATACAGTTCGCGACAATGTGAAGGAAAATCCATTTTTACCTTATATTTTGTACCTAGGAACACAATTTTTAGTTGTAACTACCAGCATTATTTTTATATTTAATACGCCGTATATATCATAATTTGTATGCGCCACCCGGCTGCCACTGGACTGGCTTTTTGCTTTCAGGAGACACTGGCTTGGTGGTCATGGGGGTCAGGGTCAGGGGTTTGATAGATATTTAGAAGGTCGGTGGTGCGACACAAGACAACGTAACTGGCGTTTTTGTCTTCTATCTTCTTCGTAAGCTCAGCGCATCTCACTGTTCTGTATGCTGGCCGACCCGGGCTGCCCGTAACTGTACCAGGAGGACGGATCGCCCCGGAACCGGTGACTGCCGCCGGCTCGTTGTGCGGGGTAGTCGTTTGTGGACGGCTGGCCGAGACGGATGCGGATGAAGTAGCTCATGTTCTTGGAGTAATGGATGAAGTAGTTATCCGAAAACTACCTCGGTTTGCAAACTTTGAACGCATTTGGGCAGAACTTGAACGAAATGGCTTGCATATTTTATTTTATAAATTTAGACCGAAGCTTTTGAATGGATATATTTCCTAGGTCAGGACCCGGCAAAACAGTTTTATTACCGAGCGGAGCGAGGACTTCCGTCAGCTAGGGGGGGTGGGGGGGGGGATATACGTATGAGTGGCCCGACCGTAGCCATGGTTTCCAGAAGTTTATTTCTTTGCAGTTATTCGGTGGTAGTGACTGAAAACTTGCACACAAAAACGTTCATGTCGTAAAAATATATATGCCGGTGTTTTTTTTTCAGCAAGCACAAAGTGTGCCTAAACAACAAATAGGGCACATTAACGCCATAATATGCCAGTTTTTCTGCTATCGAAATTCCATTAAAATTCCTGTCAACTTCCCCCAAGAAAGTACAAATATCGTCCTGATCCCTTCCATTTTTCCATTGCACTGATACTTTTTCCAAATGCTTTTATGATATTGAAACCTGCAATATTTCTGAACAAAGTATGGATTAATGTCTCCAAAAAAGCGGGGGGGGGGGGATAATCCCCAGCCTGACGACTGGGGGACGGTGTCCCCCCGCCCCTCCCCCTACGGCGACGCCCTTTTTTAACATGGTGCTGCAGGTACAAAGGCAAAGCATAGGAAACATATGGCATAATGTAGAAGAGACCCAAAGTATTTGTCTGATGTATTCAGCACCATTTCCACTATATGCCCTTCTTGCAGAAGTAACTTTGATGTCCGAGTTGAATCCGTTAGACATCTGAGCTTAAACATATATTGCACCCCTCATCCACACGGCAACGCGTATATTCGTGACTATTGATAATGATCAAGGTACAATTAAATGTTTTTTTTTCGGGAATACAAAGTAGATCAGGTTTTATCGGCTTCAGCTTTTCCTCCTGGCACTACCAAAAGTTGACAAATTCGTTGTCGTGAAACTAAGGGGTAAAATGTACTAGTGTATGTTTCATGTTCAGAAGACCAGATACAAATCATCGTGCTCGGTAAACGTCTCAGGCCATTGTTGTATTGGAAGAAATAGCTGCTAAACAATACGATATCGTGTATTAAAGAAGAGAATGGGATAACATTGTCCGCTATGTTGTTGGCAGACACTATCGGTCTCCTCTCTGTCACGTGTCTCTATCGGTCTCCTCTCTGTCACGTGTCTCTGTCGGTCTCCTATATGTCACGTGTCTCTGTCGGTCTCCTCTCTGTCTCGTGTCTCTGTCGGTCTCCTATCTGTCACGTGTCTCTGTCGGTCTCCTCTCTGTCACGTGTCTCTGTCGGTCTCCTCTATGTCATGTGTCTCTGTCGGTCTCCTCTCTGTCATGTGTCTCTGTCGGTCTCCTCTCTGTCATGTGTCTCTGTCGGTCTCCTCTCTGTCACGTGTCTCTGTCGGTCTCCTCTCTGTCACGTGTCTCTGTCGGTCTCCTCTCTGTCAGGTGTCTCTGTCGGTCTCCTCTCTGTCACGTGTCTCTGTCGGTCTCCTATCTGTCACGTGTTTCTGTCGGTCTCCTATCTGTCACGTGTCTCTGCCGGTCTCCTCTCTGTCACGTGTCTCTGTCGGTCTCCTCTCTGTCATGTGTCTCTGTCGGTCTCCTCTCTGTCACGTGTCTCTGCCGGTCTCCTCTCTGTCATGTGTCTCTGTCGGTCTCCTCTCTGTCATGTGTTTCTGTCGGTCTCCTATCTGTCACGTGTCTCTGTCGGTCTCCTATCTGTCACGTGTCTCTGTCGGTCTCCTCTCTGTCACGTGTCTCTGTCGGTCTCCTCTCTGTCACGTGTCTCTGCCGGTCTCCTCTCTGTCACGTGTCTCTGCCGGTCTCCTCTCTGTCACGTGTCTCTGCCGGTCTCCTCTCTGTCACGTGTCTCTGCCGGTCTCCTCTCTGTCACGTGTCTCTGTCGGTCTCCTCTCTGTCACGTGTCTCTGTCGGTCTCCTCTCTGTCGCGTGTCTCTATCGGTCTCCTCTCTGTCACGTGTTTCTGTCGGTATCCTCTCTGTCATGTGTCTCTGTCGGTCTCCTCTCTGTCATGTGTCTCTGTCGGTCTCCTCTCTGTCACGTGTCTCTGTCGGTCTCCTCTCTGTCACGTGTCTCTGCCGGTCTCCTCTCTGTCACGTGTCTCTGCCGGTCTCCTCTCTGTCACGTGTCTCTGCCGGTCTCCTCTCTGTCGCGTGTCTCTATCGGTCTCCTCTCTGTCACGTGTTTCTGTCGGTATCCTCTCTGTCATGTGTCTCTGTCGGTCTCCTCTCTGTCACGTGTCTCTGCCGGTCTCCTCTCTGTCATGTGTCTCTGTCGGTCTCCTCTCTGTCATGTGTTTCTGTCGGTCTCCTGTCACGTGTATCTGTCGGTCTCCTATCTGTCACGTGTCTCTGTCGGTCTCCTCTCTGTCACGTGTCTCTGTCGGTCTCCTCTCTGTCACGTGTCTCTTCCGGTCTCCTCTCTGTCACGTGTCTCTGCCGGTCTCATCTCTGTCACGTGTCTCTGCCGGTCTCCTCTCTGTCACGTGTCTCTGCCGGTCTCCTCTCTGTAACGTGTCTCTGTCGGTCTCCTCTCTGTCACGTGTCTCTGTCGGTCTCCTCTCTGTCGCGTGTCTCTATCGGTCTCCTCTCTGTCACGTGTTTCTGTCGGTATCCTCTCTGTCATGTGTCTCTGTCGGTCTCCTCTCTGTCATGTGTCTCTGTCGGTCTCCTCTCTGTCACGTGTCTCTGTCGGTCTCCTCTCTGTCACGTGTCTCTGCCGGTCTCCTCTCTGTCACGTGTCTCTGCCGGTCTCCTCTCTGTCACGTGTCTCTGCCGGTCTCCTCTCTGTCACGTGTCTCTGTCGGTCTCCTCTCTGCCGCGTGTCTCTATCGGTCTCCTCTCTGTCACGTGTTTCTGTCGGTATCCTCTCTGTCATGTGTCTCTGTCGGTCTCCTCTCTGTCATGTGTCTCTGTCGGTCTCCTCTCTGTCACGTGTCTCTGTCGGTCTCCTCTCTGTCACGTGTCTCTGTCGGTCTCCTCTCTGTCACGTGTCTCTGTCGGTCTCCTCTTTGTCATGTGTTTCTGTCGGTATCCTCTCTGTCATGTGTCTCTGTCGGTCTCCTCTCTGTCATGTGTCTCTGTCGGTCTCCTCTCTGTCACGTGTCTCTGTCGGTCTCCTCTCTGTCACGTGTCTCTGTCGGTCTCCTCTCTGTCACGTATCTCTGTCGGTCTCCTCTTTGTCATGTGTTTCTGTCGGTCTCCTCTCTGTCACGTGTCTCTGTCGGTCTCCTCTCTGTCATGTGTCTCTGTCGGTCTCCTCTCTGTCATGTGTCTCTGTCGGTCTCCTCTCTGTCACGTGTCTCTGTCGGTCTCCTCTCTGTCATGTGTTTCTGTCGGTCTCCTCTCTGTCACGTGTCTCTGTCGGTCTCCTCTCTGTCTGATGTGTCTCTGTCGGTCTCCTCTCTGTCACTTGTCTCTGTCGGTCTCCTCTCTGCCTGATGTGTCTCTGTCGGTCTCCTCTCTGTCATGTGTCTCTGTCGGTCTCCTCTCTGTCACGTTTCTCTGTCGGTCTCCTCTCTGTCACGTGTCTCTGTCGGTCTCCTCTCTGTCACGTGTCTCTGTCGGTCTCCTCTCCTCTCTGTCATGTGTCTCTGTCGGTCTCCTCTCTGTCATGTGTCTCTGTCGGTCTCCTCTCTGTCATGTGTCTCTGTCGGTCTCCACTCTGTCACGTTTCTCTGTCGGTCTCCTCTCTGTCACGTGTCTCTGTCGGTCTCCTCTCTGTCATGTGTCTCTGTCGGTCTCCTCTCTGTCACGTGTCTCTGTCGGTCTCCTCTCTGTCATGTGTCTCTGTTGGTCTCCTCTCTGTCATGTGTCTATGTCGTTCTCCTCTCTGTCATGTGTCTCTGTCGGTCTCCTCTCTGTCACGTGTCTCTGTCGGTCTCCTCTCTGTCATGTGTCTATGTCGGTCTCCTCTCTGTCATGTGTCTCTGTCGGTCTCCTCTCTGTCATGTGTCTCTGTCGGTCTCCTCTATGTCATGTGTCTCTGTCGGTCTCCTCTCTGTCATGTGTCTCTGTCGGTCTCCTCTCTCTCGGTCTCCTCTCTGTCACGTGTCTCTGTCAGTCTCCTCTCTGTCACGTGTCTCTGTCGGTCTCCTCTCTGTCATGTGTCTCTGTCGGTCTCCTCTCTGTCACGTATCTCTGTCGGTCTCCTCTATGTCATGTGTCTCTGTCGGTCTCCTCTCTGTCACGTGTCTCTGTCGGTCTCCAATCTGTCACGTGTCTCTGTCGGTCTCCTCTCTGCCACGTGTCTCCGTCGGTCTCCTCTCTGTCACGTGTCTCTGTCGGTCTCCTCTCTGTCATGTGTCTCTGTCGGTCTCCTCTCTGTCACGTGTCTCCGTCGGTCTCCTCTCTGTCACGTGTCTCTGTCGGTCTCCTCTCTGTCATGTGTCTCTGTCGGTCTCCTCTCTGTCATGTGTCTCTGTCGGTCTCCTCTCTGTCACGTGTCTCTGTCGGTCTCCTCTCTGTCATGTGTCTATGTCGGTCTCCTCTCTGTCATGTGTCTCTGTCGGTCTCCTCTCTGTCACGTGTCTCTGTCGGTATCCTCTCTGTCATGTGTCTCTGTCGGTCTCCTCTCTGTCACGTGTCTCTGTCGGTCTCCTCTCTGTCATGTGTCTCTGTCGGTATCCTCTCTGTCACGTGTCTCTGTCGGTCTCCTCTCTGTCACGTGTCTCTGTCGGTCTCCTCTCTGTCATGTGTCTCTGTCGGTCTCCTCTCTCTCGGTCTCCTCTCTGTCACGTGTCTCTGTCAGTCTCCTCTCTGTCACGTGTCTCTGTCGGTCTCATCTCTGTCATGTGTCTCTGTCGGTCTCCTCTCTGTCATGTGTCTATGTCGGTCTCCTCTCTGTCATGTGTCTCTGTCGGTCTCCTATCTGTCATGTGTCTCTGTCGGTCTCCTCTCTGTCACGTGTCTCTGTCGGTCTCCTCTCTGTCACGTGTCTCTGTCGGTCTCCTCTCTGTCACGTGTCTCTGTCGGTCTCCTCTCTGTCATGTGTCTCTGTCGGTCTCCTATCTGTCATGTGTCTATGTCGGTCTCCTCTCTGTCACGTGTCTCTGTCGGTCTCCTATCTGTCATGTGTCTCTGTCGGTCTCCTCTCTGTCATGTGTCTCTGTCGGTATCCTCTCTGTCATGTGTCTCTGTCGGTCTCCTCTCTGTCACGTGTCTCTGTCGGTCTCCTCTCTGTCACGTGTCTCTGTCGGTCTCCTCTATGTCATGTGTCTCTGTCGGTCTCCTATCTGTCACGTGTCTCTGTCGGTCTCCTCTCTGTCACGTGTCTCTGTCGGTCTCCTCTATGTCACGTGTCTCTGTCGGTCTCCTACGTCAGGGCTCCCTGCCACACCCGGGCAGAGTCGGCTTGCGATGGAACAGTAGGGAGAAGGAAGACCGAGCCATAGGCGTAGGAACCCTTTCCACAAGTCAGGGGTGGGATGACTTTGCACGTGCGCACGTGCACACCCCTATCCTATATCACTGGAACGGCTGAGCCGATTGTGTTCAAATTAGATGTGCAGTCAGGGACCTCTCGGCCCCCACTTTTCCACAAGTCAAAGGTGGGTGCCACTGCACATGCGCACGTGCGCACCCTTCTTTTGTATCTCAGAAACTACTTGCCCGATCGAGTTGAAATTCCCCATACATTTCCTTCGCGCTCGCTCGTTCATCGCCAACTACGGCGCATTACTTACATTACTGGTTATATGTCATTATAATGACATTGAGCTGTGTTATAATATGGTGATGTTGATTTGTTTATTTTCGAAAAATTTCAAATTTATTACTTTTTTGGATACCTTTTCTCGAATGTGTTTCTAATTTTTCGCTATGCTTTTCTTACGTGTAAGGACGTGTCAATTAAGTAAGAAAAAAATGAAATTGAGGAATATTTGCCTACAATATCTCAAATTTTTTCATTTTACATGCTGTTTTATATATATAAAATATGTTATTCGCTAATAACTTTTGACTGAATTAACCCTATTTGTAACAGGCTCCTGGCTACCCCTATTTGTAACAGGGGGGGGGGGGGGGGGGGGGCGGATTCCGCCCCCCCCCCCGGAGATCTCGAGATCTACCCGTCCGATTTTCAAAAATGAAACGGTGTTTGGTTCCCCTCAACACGATCTACATTTATAAATAATAAAAAATATAAATTTGGGATAGGGGGGCAACAGGGGGGCAAAAACTACAAATTTTAGTGGTATTTTTGATCCAACATAACTTTCATGTTTATCGACTGACTTTAACACAACTAATAGGAATCGATAGAGATTGAATTGGAAATTGATATATGACGGTAACGTTTGAAAATTCAAAAATCATAGGCGTGTGCAGGTCACTCAATATGGGGGTGAAGTAAATGCGTAATAAAACCATTTTTTATGTTGTTTTTTCGATAAATGAAATGGTATGTGATTGAGACATTAAAAAAACAGTTATAAATCATATTTTTTTGCCATAGGCGGTACCAGGTTAGTGAAAAAGGGGGGTAAAATTGGGAAAAATATTAACCGCAGACAAGTTGCTACCCAGCACTATAAATATGTTACTGATCATAGATAGTTCCTTTTTGCATGTTGTACTTCACCATAAGCGTATCCAGGATCCAAACTAGGGCGGCGCAAGACCTTTTGATAAGTATATTATCCGCTATTATGATACTAACTAGTCAACGGTGACTATTTCACTTACAACTTCAATTAACATTGCTTACCCCCATTTTACCCTACCTGGACTCGCCTATTATCTTATAATCGTTCGTAGAGTAGCCTGTGGTGCGTTTTTCATCCGAAAACTGCAGTATGTTATGTCATTGTACACCCATGCCTCTTAGTTTCCTTGCAATAATATGACCTCCTTTCTTCCATTCCTGAGCACGCCTCTGCAAAAAATGACTTTATTCCCTTTTCTGGTCTCATATGTGCATATATTATTATAAGCTAAACGTATATTGCGCCGTTATCGCTGGCATATCGTCATCACCATGCCAGTCACCCCCCTTTTCATGTTCCTGAACACGCCCCTGAAACTCTATATGCAATAAATTATGCAAATAATGGAAGCAGAAGCTATCTTTTACATCTTGATAGCTATAAATGCCCCTTATATTGCTCTATTGGCTTTCCGCCAAGCATTGAATACTTCCTGGAAACCCCCCCTTTTCAAGCCCCTGAAACCGCCTCTGCCATGCAATTTTGTATGATATTTCATTAACATCATCTAATTTGCACTTGTTGCAATCACGATAAGCCGGTGTAACTCCTTCATACTTGATGCAGTTAGGAAGAAACCGTGAAGATCGCATTTCCGTATTTTCGCCAAATGTCGCCTCCGAACCCACCCAAAACTGTGCCCTGGAACCGCCTCTGTTCAAGTTAAGAACTCAAAATTTGCCTCCAAATGCGGAGTTCAATTCTATGAAAAGCCCCAAAATTTCATGGGCCTGCTCCCAGCCGTTCTGGAGATATATTCGAAAAACATGAGGGGGGCGGAATCCGCCTCCCCCTGTTACAAATAGGGTTAAACTAGATTGGTACGGCAAACGTCATTTTGCTGTTCTCATCAAGACGAGTTGACTGCTCTGCAGCATGACGTCTTCCTGACATTTGATGACCTTGACCTTAAATTTCAAAGCCAGTATTTTGTTTTATTTGAATCTGTTTTCAATACCCAAGCCAAATTAATTTCCTATTTTGACTTTATTATAGTTAAGTGTAAAGAAGTGTTCTTCAAAGATTAAAAAAATGATGGTTGTTTGTCTTCAAATATGCAAAATTTGATAATTTGTATGTTATTTTTGTGAAAGATGTTATTATCCAATAACTTTTGACTGAATAAAGATAAAAAGGTAAAATGGACACCATTTCGTTATTTTCGTCCAGACGCGTTGAATGATATGCAGTATTACCTCTTTTTTTTACTTTTGGCGACCACCTAAGGTCAATGTCAAGGTTCAAGGTTAGGTTACCAATTGTTGTCTTGTTGCGAGGAATTCGATTGTGCTTAAATAACGCCTGATCGTCAATGACAACATTTACATTCATTTTAGATTGAATGTCGAAAAGTAACTTCATAACTTCCTTCTCGGTGTAAAGAAAGCCCGTAAACGTCTCAGTTTGCTTTATAATCATCAACAATCGCGCAATTATTTTAATACCAATGAATTTCTATCTTCACGACAAGTTCAAAGATATATAACATCGCCGTGATAGGTCAAATTTAGAAAGGTGACTTGGCGACGTGGCCTTGGCCTTAGGTCAAGGTCATCAAATGTCAGAAATAAGTCATGCTGCACAGCATTCAACGCGTCTTGATGATAACAACACAATGACGTTTACCGTGCCCTTCTAACTTTATTCCGTCAAAAGTATTAGCGAATAACTAATTTGTATATAAAATAGCATGTAAATGATTTTTTTAAAGATATTTGGAGGCAAATATCCATCATTTTTATTTTTGTACTTAATTGACACCTAAGAAGAACATAGCAAAAAAAAGTCCGCAAAGGGGAAAAATGGGGGTACCTTTTAGGTCATATGGAGGCCCCCAGTGAAATTAGCCCCCCCCCCCCCATATTGGGAGGCTGGATCCCCCAGTGTTTGTTGAAGGCTTTGTATCTAATCTGGAAATAATGGCACTGAGAAATCGGCCAGGCTAGTTCAGGATATTAAATATAATTTAGGATAAGCTCTGCTAGAAAATAGAGCGGTAACAAGGCGCCCCTGACAGTTAGCGTCTCTCGGAGAGAATAGTGCCTCTGGAATACAGTAAGAACTCTATCTGGGATAATTGTATTGTTGTTGAAACATAATTAAAAGCGCATTTGCTTTTTGGCTTTACAGTTTCCAAACCTGAAATAAGTGAAAGCAAGTGTAAAGAAGGTTTTTATTGGGCAAAGTTGATGCATAGAAGTAAGAAAAGGTTCATTCATTGGACTCAATGGAGAAAGTTACAAAATTAAGAAATCGTTATCCCCGAAAAACGTTATTAAGTTATCTATATATACATATGCTGCGTCAAGCAATGACCACTGGCAAACCAGTCACAATCTCCCAGTCAATTACGACCTCCAGGCAGGTCCATGACAGGAGTACACGAGCGAGTGAACAGCAGCTGTTACGACTGCCGACAATCAAAACTGAAACCGGTAGGCGACAGTTCTTGCACAGAGCCGCCACTGCATACAATGCACTGCCCGCGGCTGTGCGTGAAGGGTCTAAGCGATTGCTGAAGGACCACTTGACAAGTTTGCAGGGACGTTAGATCGACTTGGCCGTCTTGTGCGTCTGTAGAATGTTTGGTTTAGTGTGATGCAGTGTTAATCTTACCCATATGTGCAGTTGTATCGTGTGACCTGTTCTCATGAAAAGCCACGATAGTGGATGAGACGTCATGTGAAATAAATAAATAAATACATAAATATGACAATTAAAGCACAACACATTCCCGGTTGCAAAGGATGATATTAACGTGCACGATAAAGATTATAAAGGTGCGGAATTTCTCGAATTGCTTGCACCAACAAATCGTTCGAGACAAATATGAACCTATTATCGGAATCAATGCGAGGATCTAAACCTGGTTAGATGGGGTACTCATAATAAGCAGACGAGTGCAACATGAAACACTCCGAGTATGGAAGGAACCGAGCGTATAATTAACTAACTTATTATTCGTACCTCGTGTATGTCCTGTCTCTCAAAATACTAGATACACCAACCACACAAACCATTTACAGCAAAAATGAGCCTATTATTGGAGTCAATTTAAGACACTGAATCTAAACAGATAGGGTTCTAATAATAAACTGATAACAATAAAACATGACACACTAAGTATGGAATGAACTGACTTTTGCATGTTGTGTTGAGGGTAAATGACATCATGTGAAATAGTTGACATTCTCAGCATTGTAAGAAACGTCTCCCAAAAACCAGTGTTTTGTTTGATGCATTGAATCAGTTGAATCAGTTGAACACACATTGAATAGGTTGGGGACTTCGAGGAAAATTGGATAAAAGTGAGTAAGGAGAACGAAAACCAGTACATGGGTTCAAAAGTAAAAGACCTACATATTAACCCTTGCCCTACGTGGGGGGCCTGACAGGCCCCCCCTGAGGTTTTTCTCAAATAATTTTTGACACATGAAGTGCATCTTGTTGACATTTTTGGTAGCAGAGTGTACAGCAATTATACGTTGGCTGTAAATAAGAAATTGAAATTGGTTTAGTAGTTTGGGAGATAATAATGTTTTGATGACGTCATGTTGGTAAAAAAATGAGAAACATGTGACAAACCGTAGAAAACAGAGTTTTAAAGCAAATTGCAAACGCCATTCACCAAAGATATAAAATGGCATTCTCTTTAAAATGGCGATCTCGTATTTGCAAAATTTTGGGTTTTTGACCCCCGATTTTTTTTTTCAATGATTTTTTTGGAAAAATGTCCACAAAATCAAATTTTTCCAAGATATTAGAAAAACCGGAATACATGTGAGAGAAATGAGTATAAACAATACCCATACCAAATTTCAAAGCAATATCTTCATTTTTGACTGAGTGATAGCTTCCTAAGTGTAAGAAACTGATGACGTCATTTTTTTAATAACTTTTTTGGACATTTTTGGACAAGATACGAACAAATAATTACCTTTTTTTGTATTTCTGAGCCAAAACTGGTTTAGGAACATCCCTTTTTATTTACATTTATCAGTTTCTAATTTTGAGGTTTTCTGAAGAGCAAAATCGCTGTTCTGGACGTGGTAAATCCGAGGTCATTCACTTGACCTGGAAGGTCACTCGTTGTCTTGAAACCTAAAAATCCGTATACTGTTAGATTCCTCTCATAACAGGCAACATGCTGGTTTTTACTGCATTGCTCTACGTTGCTTAGTTTGGAAGTTAACGAGGGGTCAGCCCCCCCCCCCCTCTCCCCGTAGGGCGGAGGTGAAAAGCTCCCGTAGGGCGAGGGTTAAGTTATACGAGGTAATTATTATGAGCCATCAAAACAAATGACCAAACAGTTCTTGTCAACCTCGCTGACTCATCTAAACGCAGCTTTATGTTGGGGTGAAAGACGCGCATTTTTCGAAAGTCAAACCTGACAGTTGTTCCCATATGGTCCAATATGTGAGTCATGCTACAGTATGTGCACTATTGTATAAATTATCTATCGTATCGCTGAAAAAGTAGATTTCACGGAAAATGCATTCCGACAAACAAGTGGGTGTCTGGCACCACCACCGCTGTGACTCAGGAAGGCAGAGAAATCACAAGGCCGATCTTCGTGTTTAGCACAGGTAGCGATAGCCAGTTTGGAAGGTAAAAGAGTCCTATTGCCATGTTTAGCTGCTGTTAATCAGAAGATTTCGACTCATCTGTAGAGACTCCACCCCTGCGTGATCTTTACCTGCCTGCACCATCTGTTCGTTCGAGTGCAATGTAGTGAGAATAACCACCAAACAAGACTCATGCTCTTCCTCGCGGATGCCTTATGTCATAACACCCTCCTATTTTCATATTCTACGCCGGCGGGGACATGCCACTGGCACTGACAAGGACGAGGAACAAAATGATGAGGAACCACATGTCACGCATGCTTGCCGTTAAAGGGTACCTGCGGTCTGCTCAAAGCGCAACCATGCGTAGAGATTATACAGATAATTGTTTGATCATGACATAGGTGGTGCAGGACGTTGGGATTTTTATCAGAAACGATGCCTGTCTTCAAATGTACTACATTCGCATTTGGTAACTTGAACCACAGAAGCACACCTACTGAATATCAGGATCAGTCGGAATCTGCTTTTTAAATCAAATGTAATGCATAAACTAGCAAACAATCCCAAACAATTTGTTTACACAAATCATTGAACATAACAAATTATTGCTATAGTTTTGCAAACGTATTTAGTCAATGTGCATAACTGATAAAGCAAAGATTTCAACATTTGTTTTAATTGCATCGAACGTTATTCTGAGAATAATTATTAGAAGAAGTAGAACAAAGTTTAACCTTATGCTCATATTAAGATGAAATTAGAAAATAAAATAAACAAATATATTTTCGGCTGTGAGCCTTTTTCATGATAATGAACACTGAAGAAGGCTCACAGCCGACAATATATTTATAATTTTGTTTTGTTATTTCATCTTAATATGAGCATAATGTTAAACTTCGTTCGATTTCAACATCGATCATTTAAACAACACTGATCAGCAACCTGCAGTATAATTTCGGAGATCAGCAACGCCAGTTGAACAAGTACTGACCGATGAACAAACTATTTGACATTCGGAAAAATTTCGAGCATACTCCACGTGGTTGAAACTTTCGTTGCTGACTGCGTAACATTGAGGATAGGGGGTCGACTACTTCGCTAACACTGACATTATGAATGATTTGAACCAATGTTATTGTTGAAAACAGAAATAGTGATCGCAACTTTTCGAATAGCGAGGATTTGGATACGGTCATATACACTAGAGCCCTTCACGCAACACATTTTCAGCCCCATCCGTTCCAGTCTATTCAGCCAGACCCAAACCCGTTCCAACCCGAATTCATAACTGATGGGGCTCCCGTTCCCGGGTGATTGGCGTTAGATGTC
Organism: Chirona hameri; assembly: GCA_036785665.1. Classification (NCBI taxonomy): domain Eukaryota; kingdom Metazoa; phylum Arthropoda; class Thecostraca; order Balanomorpha; family Balanidae; genus Chirona; species Chirona hameri. Next base: position 70,138 of record JAXIVJ010001940.1, on the reverse strand, counting down.
ATTAACTTTGCTCGGGATAATAATAAGCAGGTGTCATTTATATTCTGTGATTGGGGAAAGGCTTACGATTCAGTTAGCTGGGTTTATCTGAAATATGCCCTTTAAAAATTTGGCTTTGGACCGAGCTTCCTCAGATGGGTTTGGCCATCTCTCTCGACCTTACATGATAAACCGGGGCTGCGGCAGGGATGTCCATTGAGCTGCGGCTTATTCCCAATATGCATTGAGCCACTATTGAAAACAAAAATCGGACCGACCCTCTCATCAATGGGTTTCGTTTTGAGGAAACAGAGATAAAGGTTTCTGCGTACGCTGATGACATCCTGCTCGTCACAAACGGGGAGCCTACCTCCCTCAGGGAATCTGTATAGTGTATGAACGAGTTCTATAAGATATCTGGGCTCAAATTAATCGATAAAAAACTCCCCATGTGGATTAGGAAAAACTCGGGCAGAGGCACTCGAATTTGTCCAGACATAGAATTAGGGTAGGGGACGGCCCATCTGAATACCTGGGCGTGTTGCTAGGCCCAAGCGAGCCAAATATCGCCGAGATGAATTATGTCAGAAATATTGCCGCACTGAGACACAAACTTGCTCCTTGGGGCTCGAAAGGGCTCACTCCATATGGGAAAGTGCACATACTGAAAGCCGAGGCATTGTCCCAATTAGCACACTTAATGAGTGCTATTGCGCGACCTACGGACGAACAGATGACACAATTATGTAATAGTATTATGTATAAATTGATATGGGGGATAACGGAAAAAATTAAACGCAGTACTCTAAGAAGCGTTTTGAAAAAGCCGGATTGAAAGTGCCGGACGTGGGCGCACTATCAGCTAGTCAGCTTTTCAGCTGTCAGCTATCAGCTTTTAGCTAGATTGCGTTGGTAAAGAACTGTCTAGTCAGAATAAAAGATGTGTATGACATAAATCGTAGACGAATCCTCACAGCCAACGAAATACAAAGTACGTATATGGTTTGGGTCATTTCCTGACATGGCTGTCCTGCTGCGGAATATAAGTTGAGTTATTGCACGTGGCAACCCATATGCAGCTGAGCCCCTAGATAGTATGACATAACTTAAAGAAGTAGACAAAATGGCGAAGTGGACATATAACATCTTTCTCGAAGAGTTCAAGCCCACTATCCATCCCTAGCAACTGTCAACTTAAATGGCAAAATGAGCTAGCCCTCAACCAGGATTATAGTTGGGAGGAAACTTACGACCGACTGTATGCCAGTACAGAGGACTTTAAACTCAGGTGGCTTCAGTTTATAATATGTCACAGAACTATTCCCACCAATGCCCGTTTGACAACATACGGCATAAGGGGGACAGCAGACTGTGGCAGATGTCCGGGAAGAAGGGAGTCTATACAGCATATCCTCCTTCATTGCCCTGCGGTGGCTAAATTTTAGAGATATTTCTGTAATATGCTAGGAGATGTTGATTTCACATACCAAAGTGTGATAATAGGAAGCCCCATCCGCGACAGCCTTCTTTCGTCGCAGGTGTTCTACGTCCTTGTGCTGCTGGGTCAATCGTATATGTATTTGGAACTGCAAACAGATTAGCGCTATTCCAAGCTTAAAGGGAAATATTGACCTTTTGATTTATTTTTCTGCATTATCTCATGACACATGTATGGTATCAAATTGATCGCATCTCAATTTTAAAGTGAAATAACCACTTTGCATGGTGACGAACGGTATGATCATTCTCTATATTTACATATCATACATATTACATAGTGAAATATCTGGCGCTTTTATTTCATTTGAAAGCACTGTGACCATGCCCCTGAAACAAATCGCCGACACGTAATAGGTCGCCGTTGGGTGTATAAATGAACTTCTGATTTCATTGCCACTTTTTCGATTGTTTGTTGACTGTTTTGGAAAAGGTGTTCAGCCACTAACCAGGCCGTCGTTGGGTCTAGGTGCATAAGTTAACTGCTAATGTGGACACCTTTGTATTCAATGTTTGTTGATTGTTAAGGATAGTAGGGCACATAATCATAGAAGACAGATTGCAAGACATTATTTATCAGTAAAACGCCTTTTTGGGTGATAACCGAGCGGGCGCGCTCTGGTAAAGCTAAAAAAGGTTTGAAATATGAAACGGTACGGGAGCACACGAACGCATTGACTGTATCCCAATGATGAGTAAAAAATCCTCTAGTTTTACTGTGGTTATAACCCAGTATGCATAGGAACGTTCAGCTGAATCGGGCAGGTATTTTCAGAGATAGACAATAGTTTCAGATATAGTAGTCCACACGTGTGCAATGCACATGTGCATAGTGACTCAAAAGTTCCGCCAAGCGCAAACCTCCTAACAGCCCTTCCTTAGCATGAATGCAAATTTTCACCTCGATAGGTACAGTAGTTTCCGATCTCTGAAATACGGTGGCGCACGTGCGCACGTGCATATTGGTGTATGCTTCGGCATGTCTAAAGCAGCTAATAGGCATACCCTAACCTACATGCAAAATTTCAGCTCAATAGGTCCAGTATTTTCGAAGATATACAAAAAGAGTCTGCACGTGCGCACGTGCCATGAAACTTCCGATTCATCATGTGGAATATTGCTAGGATGTCAGTCGGGAGCAGCACACCAAATTTCGCCATTATCGGCCTAGCAGTTTCTGAGATACATCATAGGGGTGTAACCCGACACCCTTGTTTCTTCCAAGCGCTCACGTGCGCTCAAGCCTTACGTTACAATTAGGCGTGCAACATAGGGGGCATCACTGGCTCTTAGCGTACGCCAAATGTGGTCCAGTTTGATTAAGCGATTAGGCGCGATTTTCCTCTAAAATCGGCGATCTGACCTGCCCCACTTTTGTGCGTGCCACGCGCTGTGGTATCAGCGCTATCAGAACGCACCATACCAAAAACAAAATTGATTTGATAGACCTATCCAATGGTAAAAACCCGATATCAATCGGAGCAGTGGTTGCAAAGTTATTAGCTTCCGAAAAGCGTCGGTACGGCCGTGCTGGGCCGGGTCGGGCCGGGTCAAATGTAAATTTGTCTATTAAGTTGACGAGAAACCTCACGGGAGCTTCGCGCCCGCTCGGTTATCATACCAGTAAAACGCCTTAATCGGCGGTGACCGAGCGGTATCTGTTGCTTCCCTGGGACAAACTACATACAAATTAGGTTATATTAACCCTCGCCCTAGGGGGGTCTGACAGGCCCCCCTGAGGTTTTTCTTGAATAACTTTTTAAACATGCAGTGTATCTTGCTGAAATTTTTGGTAGCTGAGTTTATAACAATTATACGTAAGTAGTAAAAAAAAATTGAAATTGGTTGGGTGGTTTGGGAGATAATCATGTTTTGATGACGTCATGTTGGTAAAAAATGAGAAATATTGGAAAAATCGTAGAAAACAGAATTTTAAAGTAAATTGTAAACGCAATTCACCAAAGATACAAAATGGCATTTTCTTTAAAATGGCAATCTCAGATTTCTAAAATTTGGGGTTTTTGACCCCTAAAATAAAAACAAACTGTTTTTTTTTCATCCCCACAAAATACAAATTTCAAAGATATTAGAAAAAAACGGAATATATGTGTGAGAACTGAGTATAAACAATACCCGTACCAAATTTCAAAGCAATATCTTTATTTTTGACTGAGTGATGGCTCTCTAAGTGTAAGAAACGGATGACTTCATTTTTTTAGAACTTTTTTTGACTTTTTTGACCAGATACGAACAAATAATTACTTGTTTGTATTTCTGAGCCAAAACTGGTCTAGGAACATTCCTTTTTTTACATTTATTCATTTCTAATTTTTAGGTTTTCTGAAGAGCAAAATCGCTGTTCTGGGCGTGGTAAATCCGAGGTCATTCACTTGACCTGGAAGGTCACCCGTTGACCTGAAACCTAAAAATCGCATACTGTTAGATTTCTCTCATGACAGGCAACATGCTGGTTCTTACCGCATTGCTCTAAGTTACTTGGTTTGGAAGTTAACAGGTGGGCCTGTCAGCCGAAGGTGGTAGGGCGAAGGTGAAAAAGCTCCCGTAGGGCGAGGGTTAAATTGTTCATGATCTCCTTTCTCGAATCCGCCAAAAGGGAGTACGTCCTGAGCGCTGCATGCTTCATGGTATGAATTAATGCTCAATAAATCAAGCCATTTTTTATCAAGTATTATTTTTTTTCATTTTGACGTTTGCATGTGCCACGCTCCGTGGTACCACCCCTATCAGAATGCACCATACTAAAATCAAAATGGATTTGATGGTCCTATCCAATGGTGAAAATTCGATCTCAATGGGGTATGTCAGTTGACAAGGATGTAGATGGCGCTGATGTACAATGTGACCCAAGCGGTGATCACCGCCATTGGCGACAATGCAAATGTGGTCCAGTTTGAGGGTGGCTCTAAAAATAGTTACGATGGAAAATGATAAAGGGTCAAGTCTCATGTGGTTCGCTGAAGTTTTCTGAGTTCAATGCTGCCATTTTTGTGATGATATAAATAATTGGAGTTGCTCAAAATCGCCCCGAAGTCAACCATGCGTGGTGAGCCGTCATAAGGGCATCGGGCCGTCCGGCCCCAGCTGGCGATCGACCATGTCGTCTCGCCGCGGCGGCCGTAGTCTTCGGTGGCGAGGGCTGCGGCTCGGGTGAACGGAAGTATTTTAGTTTACCGTCATTATTTATATTTATCATACAATCAAGGCCACACAAGATGGTGATGGGAATGAGCGATGGTGCAGGCGGCGCAGAAGGAACAAGAGGAGCTGAAGAAGTGGCACTGAGCAGGCAATAAAATTAGACCATATGCCATCGCACTCAGTAAGTCTTTGGTCCTGCCGTATTTTATATGAAAGTTTATGTATTTTCCTTATTTTTTTCTGGAGAGAATGGCGGTCTGTGCTGCTCCAGCAGGATGTCATAAGCGGGTGTCGACAATACGATCTTCTGCTCAATCGAAGGTGAGTATGTCTGTCTGTCTGTCTGTCTGTCTGTCTGTCTGTCTGTCTGTCTGTCTGTCTGTCTGTCTGTCTGTCTGTCTGTCTGTCTGTCTGTCTGTCTGTCTGTCTGTCTGTCTGTCTGTCTGTCTGTCTGTCTGTCTGTCTGTCTGTCTGTCTGTCTGTCTGTCTGTCTGTCTGTCTGT